>VXAB01012284.1:448987-557194 GCA_013399175.1 Odontophorus gujanensis
AATGCTGTGTATTGTTCAGAGGGAACCTCTTGTGTTGCAGTTTGTGCTCATTGCCTCTTGTTCTGGCACTGGAAACCACTGAAAAGCACTTGATTCCATCCTCTTTGTACCTTCCCTTTTACAGACATCGATGAGATATTTCCTGAGCCTCCTTTTCTCCAGGTTGAGCAGTCCCAGCTCTCTTGAATGATGTTCTCCAGTTCCTTCAGTGTCTTTGTTGCCTTTCATTAGGCTCTCTCCACTATGTCCACGTCTCTTTCTTACTGGTGAGCCCCGTATGGGACACAGCACTCCAGGTGAAGCCACCCACCAACTCAGGCTACACAGGGCCATCCAACCTGGCCATGAGCACCTCCAGGGATGGGGCATCCACAGCTTCTCTGTGCAGCCCATATCAGTGCCTCACAACCTTTTGAGTAAAGAATTTTCCACCTGACATCTAACCTGAATCTCCCCTCTTTTAGTTCAAAGCTGTTCTCCTTTACCCTATCGCTATCAGACCATGTAAGAAATTGGTCCCCTTCGTGTCTGTAAGCTTCCTTCAAGTACTGGCAGGCTGTAGTGTGCTCTTTCCAGAGCCTGTTCTCCAAGCTTAACAAGCCCGAATCTCTTGCTGTTTTTTGTTGTTATCTGTAAAAATCCACATTTAATGAGCAGCATATTGCTTATGAATAGATGAATAGTTCTAGTATTTGAGTTTTCCTCATTATTTCTATACATTCAAACTGTGAGAGAGGTGTGAGTTATAGAAGGCAATGTTTCTGCAGAAACATTTTGGGCTTATGGTATTCAGTTGGCATGACTGGATGCAAGCCTAAGTGCTAAGTTTGTCGTGCAGATTTGTGAAGTAATTTTGATATAGTTCACAACCAAAGCAATGGAATAGTAGAAACTTAACAAAACTGATTAAAACCATTTATTTGCTGTTTTAAATTTCCATTCAAATGCTTGCCTAAATAGTTTTGTTTTCCAGAAATTTAATTTAACATTTGATATTGTATTTGTGGTTTTGATTCAGTTTCCATAACTGTGCCTTTGTTTCATTTTACAGAGGAAATAAAGACTGAAACAGAAAAGCAAAGGTATGTGGTATTTCCTCATATTGACCAGTGTGGTTTATCTTCTTACAATGTGTGCCATGCTTATTCTGAATTGTGAATATGGGCTCACTCTGAAAAGCGTTCTCAGGTTATTTTATAAGGTTGGTGGTATCCAGAAAACAGCACTAGAAGTGCTGCTTATGTTACTGGCTCTTAAGTTACAAGGTACAAGACCTGGGAGTAGAGGCAAGAGACAGCTTAGAGGAGGGCAGATTGAAAATGGCTGGTGAGGGTAGGAATAGGTTAGAAAATTACTTTCTAGGTAATAAAGGGGAAAAAAAGCAGTGGAGGAACATGAGCTTAAAAGGATTTTACGTGAGTTCAGAGGAGGGCAAAGGCCTGGAATGCACATAAAAGACTTGAACTGTGAGCAGGCAAGGAGAGAGGCTGGAGGGGGGAAGTGAGAATGAGTAGAGTGGTGTAATTTAAAAAGGTAGTGTCTGGAAAGGAACTTGTTGGCAAATAGGTCTAGATTTTCTGTAGGCAGTTCCTCTAGGGAGGAAGTGAATGCAGAAGGCAGAACTGGTATTCAGCTCCCTTCCACTGTCAGCAAGTAACGTGTTAAGTATTGATAAATTGTGAATACGTTATTAGTACTTAATTATGTGTTCCACAGGATCTTCTTTATCCTTCAGTGTACATCATTAACCATGAGTCAGGGCAGTGCTATGAGTGTTCTTACTGCTTGCTTAAAGAACCAGATTAGTGGATGAAACTGATGAATTGTTCTTATGGCATAAGCATTTGAATTCTACTTGAGGACCTGTTTCTGTGTTCTGGAAATTCATTTCTCTTTTAGGCAAATAATTTAAACCACAGTTGTCAGAACTGGCTGCTAATGATTTCTGCTTTATCCTTTGGGCACTCAAGAGCAACATATTTGGTTTGTGAAATGTAAACACTTCTAGCTGGAATAGAAGCAAGTGAAAACTTTATTTCAGATATCAGGAATTATTTAATATTGAATACATTGAGCAATTTATTCTCATGACATTTCAAATTGGGCATACAAAAATTAATGGATGCATCTCATTAAGTCACTGTGCTTCAGTTCCGTCTAGTAAAGTAAAATCAATACTATCAGCTCTTGCGTTGTAAAAACAAATCTAATATTTGTGCAGTGTTCAGGTAATGTTGCACTGACCACCACAGTCTCAGTCAGATAGTAATGTTGTGTTGCTATAGAAAGCTTTGTTAACAGTAGAATGAAGTCCACATTATGAAGAATTTAAAGAAAAAATAAAATTGCATAACATCAAGTATTCAGTGAGTGGTATTTGTTTTGAGCACTGAATAATCATAGGGGTTGGAAGGAACCTCTAGAGATAGAGTCCAATCCCCCTGCCAAAGCAGATTCCCTACACCAGGTCACACAGGTAGGCATCCAGGTGGCTCTTGANTCTTGTACTTTAGATAAATACCATCAAAAAAGTAATGGTAGAGCTGAACTGTAATTATATGTACCTAGGTTGCTCTGAAAATAATGCCTCCTGTTTTTTTCCATGCAAACCACAACAGATACAAAGAGCACAGCATCACTGTTTGATGGAGCAAATTCTCAGTTACAAAACACTGTTTTTCAACACAGTCACTGCATTTTTGCCAGTGGTGAACAAGAGCCCACGTGTGATGCTTGTAACAATGCACACCAGTGGAGGTGACCCACTGTCACCACAGCTGTAATGTACACCCACTGCTTCCTGTGCTCACATCCGCTGTTTGGTCTCCATAAATGTTCAGCAAGCATCAATGAATGTCAGTGGGTGCAACTTTTTTCTGCATGGAGGAATTCAGTGACACACCTTTGCTTCATCAACACTTCCATGTCAGACACCATTTTATCAGACAGTTCCTCTGTTGCCATCTGTCACACTGCGACAAAATGTGCAGAATGTAGGCGGGAGGATTCAACCTTTACTGCCAGATCACCATCATCTGCCTCTGAGGTTGTGGGCGAACATAACATAGGAGGCATTACTTTCAGAGCAGCTATTCTGAACTTTCAAGTGCTTAAATTCTGTCCAATTAATGTTTCTGGTTGTGATTTTGTGGTATGAAGTGTAGATCTTGTCTGTGCGTGCTTGATAAGTAGATTTGGATTTCTTTAGTGCTGTATTTATTCTGGCAGTAGCCTTTTGCTCTGAAGGCATTACTGGACTTGAACTGTGATTGGATTTATGACAGTCTCGCCATAAAGATTTTTTTTTTGTTTTTATTTGCATGCATGAGATTTTCTTTTTCTTGGTCTCCAAATAGGGAAACTCCTTTGGTTCCTGCTATAGCAGAAGGCTCTCATCACTTACCTGGAATGTGTTGAAAAATAAATTATTTGTATTTCCCCAGAATTTTGCATAGAAAGCAACCTCTTTTGGTTTGTTTTATGTTTAATCGAGACAGGCATTTGGCAGTGTGACAGAGGGGAATGGAAAACGGCAGGCTGATTTATGTAATCATTATACAGCAGATGCTGTCAAAATCATTTTAAAAATGCATTGTTTGATATATAGATTAGCTTATTAATATGACTGATTTGGATCATAGAAAATCCAAAGTTGGAAGACCCATAAGGATCATTGAGTCCAACTCCTAGCTCCACATAGAATCACCCAAACTAAACTGCATAGGTAGTATTTGTCAGAGCAGGACATGTTGTGCCTTCAAATTTTACTTCTTGCGTCCTCTCTTAAGACCTCTCAGTGTTCTCCTATCAGCACGGAAAAGTAACAAAGATGCAAACCTACAGGAGAAAACAAGTTCTATGGTTCTCTTTGCAGTGGTGACCAAGGCCAGGCCTAGAGGCACAACCCCCACAAGCCACCAGGCAATCATTGCTGTGCTTGGTGGAGCGGAAGTGCTGGCACAGGGCTCAGAGAGGTGTGGAATCTCTTCCTTGAGGTTCATAGAATCGTTTATATGAATATTAGCATATTTTTATATTCCTAATACTTGATGGAGCTCTTGATGGAAGGAGGTTTTGTTAGGGACAGTTTCCAGTTACATGATCTGAGGGTGGGGAGTTGAAAGAGGGGAAAACCAATAAAAACAGCCTAAGTAATTTCTTGGCTGACATTAAGCTGACCTTTGGGTCTCACTTCTCTCTGTTCCCTACTGTATGTTCCTTTTTGTCATCAGCAAGGCAATGAACTTCCTGAGTTATCTTTCCAGCCTATGTCTAAGAAGCTTCATGCTTCTGCAGTAGCTTTCTGTAGTAGGCTCTTCATTTTCCGAGTCTCATCATGGCTTGTTCCTTATTTCTGAAAAACTACAGTTTTACTTACGGAGTGCTATTTTAACCTAATTTTAATGTTATCAGTAGATGAAAAGCAGTCTGTTTTAAGGCCATAACAAGAGATGCCATCCTTCCATTCCTCACAGACAAGCTTTCATAGGAATTTCAGAGCATAGAATAATAGTGTTCTTCATCATCATCTTACCTGATTTGTGTCTAAAAAGGGCTCTATCTACAACAAAACAATATTGAGCAACAAGTTATGTTACGCATCTGGTTACAGAACAAGCCTCTATTTTTCTTCAAGGAAAAAAAAATGCATATAGGGATAAATCCTTAAATCTTCAAAAGAGGAATTATGTAATAGAAAAGTAAGAGTCCTAAGACTATTCGTTATTAAGACTTGGAATTTAGATACCCCTTTAAAGCACCTGAACAAGGATTGATGTTTAAATGTGATACCAGATATTTTGTCAAAGGTTTGAAGATTTCAACTTGCTCCTTAAAAAGCTAAAATCCTAATATTTTATTGAGTTGCTTAGTTTAAAGCTTTCACAGTGGGACTTAGGAGTGCATCTGTTCCCTGGAGATACAATAAGCAGTTCATTTGTGTATTTCAGCAGCTTGAAAAACATTTTCTGTTATCCTGTATATGAAGAACTTCCTTGAAGCAAGTCCTTTCAGCTGACACAAATGTGGAGGGCCTTGATTTGAAATCAGTTATTCTATAAATTTATTTGTTTAAATATCACTGCAATAATTCTGTAATACTTTGCTACAAAATACGAAGTTATGATTTTTTTTCTTTGAACGATTTGTCAAAGCTGTGTAAGGTAATGTAGTTTACTCTGTAGGTAAAGATGCATAGAGGGATTTATATACTAGAGGTGCTGTAAGCAATTAAACAGTAACCTTCTCAAATATCGTAAAATTACAGTTGTTTCAGATTATGAGATATGTTGGTAAACAATGAACCGTGAAATTTTGTTGTGTCATCTGAAGTATGGTTTAAACTAAGTTTTGAGGGTTTATTTTCCCAGAATTGAGGTTTAATTGAAGATTACAATTTAATCTCAAAAATAGATGTACTCTCTCTGAGGTACTGAACCAAATTTGTATTGTAATACACTAGTTGTAACTTCTAGCTTCCAGCATCATCTGAACGAACATTTTATCTGTTCCAGTAGTGTAACTATTTACTAGACTTCTGCATTTAGTGTTAATTCTGAGAGAAGTCATATTGAATGGAATTCTTGTTCCCTTATCTTCATGCCCCACCTCCCACCCCTCCCCTCCAAGAAAACCTTTATCTACTGTTAAGGAAAGGCTTTTTCTGTTTTCAGAAGGAATAACCTTTAATGCCTTCAAACAAGCAGGGAGTACTGGATACCTACTTATTCTGCAAATAAGTTAATTTACTGTTCTATAGATTACACAAAGGTAGTATAAAAGCTGTTAAGAATATTTATATTACTTTTGTGTTAACCTTGTAGATGTTATTCTTTCCCAATGTTTCTTTATATTTATTTAATAAACGTGGCAGTCTTGAGAACTATTTGTGTGATCACTTCCAGCATTCTAATGAAATCATTCTGTTTAGTCCCCCTCATGGAGAAGCAAAACCTGGTTCAAGCACTCTTCCACCTGTGAAATCAAAGACGAGCTTTATTGAAGCAGACAAGTACTTCCTACCATTTGAATTGGCATGCCAGTCAAAATGCCCCAGGATTGTCAGTACATCTCTAGATTGTTTACAGGTCTGTATGAGGTTGAGTTTCAGCTGTCAAATACAAATTTTGTTGTTTTGAAGCAGTTATAAAAGCATTATTTGTTACATATGTTAACTGTGTACAAAGAACAAAGTTGACTGTGTATGTGACAATAGGTGAATATGTCCTAATTACTCTACAATGCATATATATTCATTTTTATACATACTTTGCCACCAGTAGTTGTGTGTTATGATCAGTTTTGTTATGTTAATGTACAGCTATCTGTTTTTACTTACATGTACTTAAATTGAATTACTATCAATAACATTAATGAAAGACTGTGATTTCACTAACTGTGGGAATATAGTTATCTAATTCATTTTATGGTTTTTGTAATTGTGGTAAAATATTTTAAATATGAGGTATCTAGTCTCTTGAAATACAGTGTTTTCAGAACTATGTCTACAGCATAGAATTTAGCCATTCTTTTCTCCTGAGTGGCCTGACATCAGTGGACTCGGTTCATTTGCATTCACAGGCACTTGCATTCTTGGCATGCTGTCTGATAGTGGTGCCTTGCTAGTAGGTAGGTACAGAAGTGTATAGATGCTCTCATGCATGACTTGATAGGACCAGGATATTGTTGATTTTGTTAATATGTTGCTTTTCAAAGTTTTGAAAACCTACAGGTAGGAAAGAGATAACAGAACACTTAAAAAGATAAGACTAGCTTGCTTGTAGCATAAGAAAAATACCAACAATTATATGTAGTTTATCTGGTATTGAAAACATCTGTTTGTTGACTCCAGACGAAGACTGACGTGATACGAGATTGTTTTTAAAAAAAATGGGATTCTGAAAAACTTTTATTACTGAATATAAAGCTTTAGTGTTAAGCTTCTTGACAAATTTTGTGTTACAGTTGCTGATAGAAAATTGAATAAACCTGGAGGACCTTATGAAAAAGGATCCTTTCTGTTCAGTGAGATTTGGTGTGAAATGTACAATTTGAAGAAGACTGCAAATTAGGGTTATCAAGTGAATTTATTTATTTTAATGAAAAACTGATGTTTTAAGCTCTTCTGTATGTTTTTCTCTCCTCCAGAAACTTATTGCATATGGTCATCTGACAGGGAATGCTCCAGACAGTACAGCTCCAGGCAAAAAATTAATTGATAGAATTATTGAGACAATATGTGGCTGTTTTCAAGGTCCTCAAACAGATGAAGGAGTTCAGCTACAAATAATAAAGGTACTACAATTAACCACTGCTTCCCTATTTGTAATGGTGACAGCAGGAAGTCATTTACGGCCTCAGAATTCAAAAGCAGCAATGTTTATATTGTAAATGTAGTGGAATCTGTCTATCCTACTTTCCTTTTCCTTCTCTTTTCGATTGCATTTTGAGTGAATTCATGGTTGTGGCTCGAAGTCTCTTGCATAGACCAGTGGGTGAAGTTTCATTCATGGCAAATCAGTGGACCTCCTTAATTATGACAAACTGCAATAAAAAAAATCATGTACTCCGAGAAGGAAAGATGATAATTAAGGAACATTAATATCTTTTTAAATCCACTTTGAAATTATCTTGTGAAATGGAAATAGATGTGGCAGTCAGTTGTTACCATGATATCAATCATAAGCTTATGCTTGAAAGAGGTTTAGTCTTTCTTTCCATAGCTTGTGTAAACAATGCACATGGAGTTTGTACATTTGTTTCTGGTGGACCCTAGCTGTTTTCAGATTACACCCATTAAATTATGGAAACTTACTTTGGGAAATAACTATTCTAAATAATCAAAGTTTTTTAATAGAAATATCATTATTTATTACTTATCAGTACTCTTTGAATGTTTTTGATGTGAGAGTGTCATGGTTTTATATTTTGTCATCAGTATTCCACACCATAACATCATGTAGTGCACTGGGAGTTAAAGAGTTAATGCTGCAGTTCCATGGATCATTGATGGTTCAATGATATACCTGTCTCAGAAGAGAAGAACTATGTACCCCAGAGGACTTTGCATTACTTTGCATTATTCCATTTTCTGTTCAGAGGGAAAGATAAAACTGTTAAGTCAGGAGATCCCCTCTTTCCCTTTCAGATCATCCCAGCTGTGTGTGTGCTCCATAGCTGTCTTGCTTTCAGCATTCGAGTAAGGCATTTGGTTTTCAGATACTCTCTCATTTTGATTTGTTAGCTTCAATTCCTATTGTACTACATGATACTGTGTTATTTTGCATTCTGATATCTTATTTAGTAAATTAGCTTTCCTCCTCAGATCATTGCTGCTGTCTTGGTTTTAGGTCCATCTCCCTACCTTTTCCCTTTTTCCCTTTCCTCGTGTGTGGGTCCTCCCACCCCATTTGTCACAGAACTGGGCCAAACCAGCCCGTAAACCATTGACAGAGAGGTAGTAAAGGATAGAGTACAAAAGGTAAAGAGAGTAGTGTGTTTATTAGCCTGAATTCTTGAGTATAGGTATCCTGAGATGTTGTCGTGCTTGTAGGATGTGTTTCCTTGTTTTAGTGCAAATAGGTCCTTTTTTTCTTTTCATAGCTCCAATTGTCCTTTTTCTTAACACTCAGTTTCTCCAGCAGATAGTTGATAAAGTGTTGGGTTTATGTTTCTGACATCTACATTTCTGTTTTAATTAAGACATTTTTCATCTTGCAAAGGAAAGTTTTCATTTTTATTTTCAGTGGCTGAAGCAGTTTTATCTGTCCAAATGCTTTCTTATTCTTACCCTTATTCAACTTATTCAACTGTTCCCCTATTACCTGTGCCAAGATGCTAACAGAATGAACTTCCTGGCTGAAAGTGGGTATCTTTCACTGTGTGTGTATCCAGTGGATGTGTACTATAAAAAAAACATCAAAAATAGAAATCATGTTAGCAAAGACCACAACTTACGGCTTCTTCCAGGAGCAATAATAAAACTTAATAGTCAATCATATTCTATTAGGCTTCATATCTGAAGTCTGTGGACGCATTTTCTCCAGTATGATTTAGTATCATGAAGTATGATTCCAGTATGATGAAAGGATGGATCTCATACCTTCTCAGAATGTTCTGTGGCAGTTAGTAATGCTCTCTGACGAGTTTTAATTCCAACAGGAGACAGAAGATATAGGACTTGGGTATCTACCTTTCTGTGCTTGCACTCCCAAATATAAGCAGTGTTCCTTTGAGACAGCTTTGTAACCAGTGTCATTGTAAAACCTAAGAATCCTGCTCAGTCCAGCACTTCCCTCCCTGAAGGTTTATTTTGGTTCTTCCTGCTGGAAGGATGGCCCTTAGTACGCTGCCAGCTATTCTTCCAATGTCTGTGAGCCAGAGTTGGGGGACAGTTCACACTCAGTGCTATTTGCTAGTTTTTAGATGGCTTTCTGGTAGCAGTCACGGAATCACTGAGTGGCTTAGGTTGAGAGAGTTCATGTAGTTCCACCCCCCATACCATAGACAGGGTTACCACATGCTAGATCAGGCAGCTGAGTGCCTCACAGCTTCTCTGGGCAACCTGTTCCTGTGCCTTGGCTTTCCTGATCCCATCTCTGCATGTCTGAACAGCATCTCTGTATTCTTCCCAGGCCTCATATCCCTACTTCTACCATCTGTACATTTTCTTCTTTTCCCTTAGTTTGACCAGCAGGTCCTTGCTCAGCCATACTGGTTTTCTGCTGCTGCTTCTGTTTGATTTCATGTGCTGGGGTATGAAATGCCCTTTTTTTCTCAGAAAGGTATCATTAAGGAGCTGCTAGGTGTGATCCATTCCTGTGTCCCTAAGGACAGTTTCACAGGGCATCTCAAGTAATTCCTTGAACAGGGGGAAGTTCACTCTCCTGAAGTCAGGAGTCCCAACTCTGCTCTTTACCAGGCCCATATTCCTTATAGAATCATAGAATCACCAAGTTTGGAAAAGACCTACAAGATCATCCAGTCCAACCATCCGTCTATCATGAATAGTTCTCACTAAATCATGTTTCTCAGCACCATGTCTAAACAGTTCCTTGAATACCTCCAGGGTTGGTGACTATGCCACTTCTCTGGGCAGCCCATTCCAGTGCCTGACTAACTGTTTCAGAGATCTGTTTCCTAACGTCCAGTCTGAATTTCCCCTAGCACAACTTGAATCCTCAAGATCATTAAGTGATCCAAGGCACATTCATTACAGACTAGACTGTCCAATCTTAACCTCTTTAATAATTATCTCCACTTCCATTGGTGAACACCAGTTCCAGTAACCCGTCACCTCTGTTTGGTCTGTCCAATGCCTAGAGCTAGAAATGATTATCAGTGGATTCCAGGAGTCTCCTGGATTGTTTGCAGCCCACCATCTTGCTTTCCCAGCTGCTGTTGGTTGCCTTTTGTTTCTCAGGGTTAGTTGTTGCATCAGTTGTGGTAAGGCTGTACTCATCTATGATACAGAATGAGGAGAGATCACGCCATCCAATTGAACCTTTAATGAAAACTGTCAAGAGAGAAGGATGTTGCCAGTGAAACATTGTAAAATACCTTTATCTCATGTTTACTGGAAGTATTTCTGCTAGGTGATGATACCGGAGTAGAAGAAATAGCACTGAGGTGTGAGATAATCATGACTGAGATGGGCCTAAATTGCATATTAACAGATTATCCAAGTTAAAAATAAATATCAGTTTACAAATACGTATGGTAGTCAGAGTTGATTTTATCCAGTGCCTGAGAAAGAGAGAAACCCAGAGGAACCTTTGTAGCTGTATCAAACTCTTTAAGAGTTTGGTAGCTGTGAGTAGTACGTACTGATCTGGACAGAGTATTGAGTTGTTCAGTGAGTTTGTGGTACTATATTGGACTGTAAGGAGGAGTGTGTGTATATGTACATATGTTTCTTGCCTCATGATCTCATGGAGTGGTGTGAAAGGAACCGAGCTCTAATAGTCATACCCTGTACAGAAGGAGTTTAGGAAATCGAGGCTGTTAATCTAACTAAAACAAAAGCGTGCATGATCTGTCTGTAACCTTGTCAAACTTCTACTAGAAAGCATTCTCTCTTAGTATTAGAAGATGAAAAAGCATAAGACTTTGAATTGCAGTGAAAATTAAAAAGAAATCAAATTATTAACTGCTTGAATTTAACAAGGATAGCTATAATGAGCTGTTTGTGGCATATTGTAATAGTGCTTGGAAAAGAAGAAACAAGTTTTCTGTTTATGGCTGAGCTCCGCTTGTTTGGCTTGTCTTCTCAAATAGAGTGTTTGCTCCTCGAATGTGTAAGGAGGAGCTGGAGAAAGCAGCAGAGCTGTGGCTAAGAACAGCTTTGGGGATAACTTTTGGAGTGTGACTATCATGTATCATATGTTACATGAATGTACGTGTACTTAGGAGAGGTGTGCAAATTTTACTCTGGGATTCAGTATGTTTTAACTCAATACTTGGAGAGTATAGTACAAAGCTTTATGAAAGACAAAGGAATAGATAGAATTAGGCCAGTATAAGAAGGTGTTTAAATAGGAGGAAGAGGGGAAGGGACAGGTGGTTTAATATAAAAATAGGTTTTGGTGACAGGCTTTATTTTGGTGGTACTTAATTTTGTTGCAGCTTTCATTAGTCATCTTCTCCATATGATCCTTTCTATTAGCAGGAGCGGAGTTTTGGTAAGTTCTGTGCAGGAACTCAGTTGGTACACAGAGAGAGTGAAAATTAAAGGTGGTTGTATGAGTTTCAAGTTTATCACTTCCTAGTTTTCAGAAGGCTAGTGAAATGTAGAAGGAATTTTGAGTGGGAAAAGAAGAAAAGTATGTGTATTTAGTGAAGCTGTTGTCTCTGTTTTATTTACCTCTATCACTTCTTTTCTTTAGCTAGCTTTATAGAGATTGTTTTTAATCATCTTTCTTTTTAAATAAGAGCCTTCTAGTGGGCTTTTAGGAACTAGTAGTTTGTAGATTATAACACAGATGCTATTTCTTGGTCATGCAATGTATTCTGTCCAGTGAAGACTGGAAGTACTGTTATCCGTGTATGTGCCTTTACCTGTGAGAAAACAGAGGCACCACAGGTAGAAAAAGAAGGGACCTCAAGCAACTGCATACCCAGAAGTAGAACTCAGGTCTCATGAGTTGCAGTGCAGAGAGATATATCTCTCTTTCTTGTTATTGTTTGTTTTTTTTTTTTGTTTGTTTGTTTGTTTATTTGTTTCCTGTTAGACTGTACCGTGGTTTTTAGTATTTGAGTGTGAAACACACATTTGTCCACTTTCTGGTACTATGTGTGGACAGGGATACTGACAATGCTGTAAGAAATTCTGTAAGAGAAATTAGGCTTAGCTTGAGCAAATTACACAGCACTTGAAGTACTTACTATTTTTTTAACTATTGAAGAGAAGCTTTCCATTGTACGAGCTTTCCAGGGCTTCGTGTTCTCTCTTCCTTTCCTTAAATGTTCCATTTAATCATTAATTCTGACAAAGTCTTCAATGCATTAAAACTCTTCCCTGTTTTCTGTCACCTTCTATTGGAATACATTCATCATTGTACACGTGCTTATTTGATTCTGGACACGGCTCTTCCATTTTCCTTCTCTTTTCCAGCACACGTTTCTGGTAGTGTCTTTGCACTTACTCCTCAGTTGCAATTTTAGGTTTTTATTAACAACTTGATAACTCCATTGGATACTTGCTGTTAAGAGCTTAAATTTCCTAGATAAATTGATTAAAATATTAAATTTAACATAACTGGTATGTGTGATATTCTGGTGCGGCTACAAAATTCTCTGGAAAACATGATAAACTACAATTTAAGAATGTATTTATTCAACAAATAATCCAAAACTGATTTTTATTCATTTGCAAACTATTTCATTGAAAAATTCTGACTGGAGAATACATATGTTTGTTCGTTCAGGCTTTACTTACTGCAGTAACATCTCAACACATAGAAATCCACGAAGGAACGGTGTTGCAGGCTGTAAGAACATGCTACAATATCTACCTAGCAAGCAAAAATCTCATAAATCAAACCACAGCCAAAGCAACCCTAACACAGATGCTGAATGTCATATTTGCACGTATGGAAAACCAAGCAGTGAGTATCTCAGTGTTTTTATGTGGAAACCAGCTTGATAGATCTGTTTTGTCATTAAAGCCTTTGGACTTTGCTAACTTACGTATGTTTGGTAAAGAATCTGGTGTCTTATATTTTTCTTTTTGTGTTTTGTTCTCTGAAAAAGATGTTAAATGTGTTTTGGAGGGAGGAGAGTTGTATAAGGTTTAAAATTCTTACAGTGGACCTGTTTGTGTAATGAATGTGTTTGATTCCAGTTTCTATTCTCAGACTATCAAGGGATGGTAGTCCACTTGCATAAGAGTACATATAGAATCATATAGTGATAGTGATGTGCTCAAATGTGCTTGTGTTGGCATGCACTGAAGAAATAATCCATGATTTAAAACAAAAAACAAACAAACAAAAACCAGAAAGTCCTTCCAATAATGTAATTGCATTTTATTTATTTTTACTTTTTAACTTGAAATGATCACTAACAGATACTTTTATGTCACTGTAATTATTTATATAATATAATTATATTATAACTAATTATGTATATATTATATATATTATAATAAGTGCTCAGCTAGGACACTGACATATGCCTTGTGGCTTCTCTTGCTGATAATAATGATTAATAAGGCAGAGTAATTGTCCTAATTCACGTGGAAAACAGCAACAAACAAGTAGATGCTCAGACTTAGGAACTGCTTGAATTCCTAGCTAATTTTACAAGGAGTTCTGCTGTAAAAACACATTTTTCTTGGAAAATATGTACTGGATTGTATTTTGTACTTCCTTCTCAGAAGCAGCTGCGTGTTGGTACACGATACCAATGCAGTCAGAGATTTGGTGTATTGTATTTACAAGAAAGAGCAAGAGTCATCCAGTACATGGGATGGTTTGAGAAATCTGTACTGTTACTCAGTTTTTAAGCAACTTATTTAAAAAGGGGATTGGAATTATGCTAAATGAGACTTACGGTTTCACAAAATCAGTGACTTCCCATGTTTGTCCAAATTGATAAGCAATTTTGCCTGTCTGGCACACTCGGTGCAACTTTTTTAAGGGAGGAGTTACTTAAGCCGGAAGTTCTAAGGAGGTGTCTACTCAGGGATTTCTGGCAAAAGATGCAGCATAGAGAAAGCCTTAAGCATAAAGAGTAAAGGACTGTGATCCTACTAGCTAAAATTACAGCGTAAAACTCTTAGTGAACATAAACTTCAGAGGAGATAGAAAGCCAGTCCTTAGAGCATCACCTCAGAGGACACTCTGCTTTGGTTTTAACTTCAGTGAATGTTGTCCTAGTCTGCTGGACAAATTACAGATACTATTCTCTTTCCAGGGGTGCCAGTCTGAGGAGCTTTGAAACTTAGAAGGGCCTTTGTCTTTCAGTTTTAAATTGTCATGAATACTTCTTCCTGAGGATCTATCTTCTGCACTGTTGTGGAAATGCAGTTCTTCTTTTCACTTTTAACTCTTAGTCTTGTGCTGTTTTGTTGATTTTTTTTTATTAGTTTTTTGTTTGTTTGTTTTTTCATGGATATTCAATTTGCTGTTTCTGTTGCTTTTTTTTTTAATATTTTCCTTAATTAATCTGAAATTCTCCTGTGTGTCTCTCTTAGTGAGAACTTAATACTAATTAAAAAAAAAAAGCCTTTGTTTCTTCATGTAGTCCTTGTATATTGTTATGCCTCCTGACTGAACTTCCTTCTTGGTCAGGCAGTACTGAATGTACTGTACTCATCCTTCTTTCATAGTGAAGATACAGTAAGAGTAATCTACATATTTGGGAAGCAGCACTTGCGGATGTTTATCCTGTGATATTATATTTTTGTAATAATGGGAATAATACATTTTCTTAAACTATTACAAGTTCATGAAAGCAATGTGTAAGCAGAGCCTATAGAAATTTCATTTTTCTACAATAACATACTCTGTGTCTACAGTCCGTTGTTTTGATTATAAAATTACCGTGTAATTGCAATGTATTTCTAGCTTCAGGAAGCCAAACAGATGGAAAAAGAAAGACACAGGCAGCAACACCATTTACAGCATTCTCCAGTAAGCCAGCATGAGCCTGAGTCACCTCGGTTGAGACATATTCCAACACAGACTGATCAGCTGTCCAAAGAACATGAGAGAGAGCTTGATCACAGCACAAATGATGTGGACAAGAACCTTCAAGAAGATATGGAGACAGAAAATGGATCTGATATTTCTAGTGCTGAAAATGAGCAGACAGAAGCTGACCAAGCCACAGCAGCTGAAAGTAATCAGTGTGTATTTCTGTTTCATGGAGGGAGGGAGAAGGTCTGTGAAAGTAAAGGCTGAGAACTGTCTTTTTTTTTTTTTCTCCTCTTCTCTCCCAGACTTGGAGTCAGGCTTGTAGATACTTTGTAATAATTGACTGTAGTCCTTGTTATCACTGCTAAATTTTATCACAAGTATCCTTTTTTCTTACATGCTCTTGTAGTTGCTTTAGCAAAGATACTCTTTGCACCTGTGTGATGTTACAAAAATTTTTGAGAACAGCATCTCAAAACCAGCAACTTCTCAGTGTTCAGCATGCATGGAAATGCAGGATTGATGTGTTTGTCTTCTGCTGGCATAAAGCCTGTGTATTAACTGTTTATTAGTTAAACACTGGAATGTTTATACTGTGCAAATACTGTTTTCAAAACATTCAAACAAGGGTTCACTTTTTCAATGTATACTCTCTTATTAATAGATTTGTAATTGAATTTTTAAGTAATAAGTACAAGTATTTCCTTAGTTTATGAATTTGTCAGTAATATTCTTTCTTTTTTTTAAGATCTTTCTAAAGCTGATGGAGAAACATATGATGATGAAAGCAATGAATGTGAAGAGAAGGCACAAGAAATAGTAGAAAGTATTGTGCAGGAAATGGTGAACATAGTAGTTGGAGGTACTGTATTAATTTCTGTCTAGTTACTACTAATGTCAAAACTCAGACTGAATTCAAGAATTGTTTTAACACTTCTAAATATTTAACTAAAATTCATTACTGTTTAATAATATATACTGAAGAAAAGCCATTCCAGTCATCTGAGTTAGCTGTGTGTTATTTAGCTATAAAATGGGCGCCTTCTCATGCATAAACTTATGCTTTCTCTGTTGAATACTGATGATATTCAAGAAAAAAAGTTTTATTTTAGTTTTGTTCCCAAATAATCTCTTAATAAGTGGGCCATCTCTGAAATAGCAGTGAAACACTAAGTTTCGCAGTTTATGGAGAAGCATGTATAAAGTCTGACTTTTTTCCCCAGTACTTGCTGGAAAATTGGCAGAATGGTAAACCTGCAGTGGCAAATTTTAAAGTTGTTATTGATTGTAATTTTCATTAGAAAAAAATATTTGGATGTTTCTTAGTTATATGGTGTCATATAAATTCTAGTGTAAGATTTTTCTTAGAATACTTTTGCTTCTTGTGCTTCTAGTGTTTAAGCACTGGATTTATGCTGTTTCTGTTTAGCATTCTGACTTAACATTTGTTTTAGTTTTTACATCTTTTCTTTTCTGCTAGATATAGAAGGGTCTGCTGAAAGTGCAAGTGGTGATGGCACAATTGTAACATTAGAGGATGGCAGTGACAGTGAAAACATCCAGGCAAATGGAATTCCAGGGACCCCGATTTCTGTTGCTTACACACCATCCTTACCGGATGACAGATTGTCCGTCTCTTCCAATGATACTCAGGTACAGGCAGGTATAAATTAGGAAATACTGAAAAAAAGGAGAACACTTTGAGTATTGCCTAGTGCTTATGCAGAAAATATTTGATATAATTCCATAAAACTCATCTGAGTAAGATATTTTAAGTACTAACTCGTGTTCTAAACGTTGTTTTAATGCACTTTTTTTAATATTTATACTCAATGCCTATTTTTATCTGGTAATTACCATATTTTTAGCTGCAGTATGGAACACAGCATTTCAAGATGAGAGAACTCTTCCCTTTTTTTCCCCCACAGTGCACCTGAGAAACAAAACTAGCACTCAAATACATGTATATCCATTACAGATATAATTATGTCATTTTCATGGTTGGTTTTTTTTTTTTTCCACATAATAAATATGAATTCAAAGTTTATAGCATGCTGTTTCTGCAATGATTTAGGCTAAAAAAGCTTTGGTATTTGATTTTCATTAATCAAAAAAAATCAGAAAATGCATTCCCAGTTTTGTATCATGCTACCATGCGTGCAGTATCTATTGATAGAGGGTTTCTGGTTCTAAAGTGTACTGAATAAGCATGTCTGAGGAGAATAGATTGTAAGCTAAAAATGCTACAGTCACATATGCCATACAAGTGGAATATTACCATTTTGTCTATACCAGGGAAAATAGAGAACTGCAAGAATTTGGGGCTGGATAGCATAGAACAGGATTTTTGCTAGTGTATCTTGCCTCACATTTGCATTCTTTCAAGATGTCAACCATTTTTACTTTGACTGGAGTTATCTATGGAAAATGATTAAAGACAGTTTATTTGCAAGGTATCCTGTTTAAACCCAACCCTTAAAGAATCATAGAATCACCAAGTTTGGAAAAGACCTACAAGATCATCCAGTCCAGCTGTCTACCTACCACCAATAATCCCCCACAAAACCATGTCCTGTAAATGTTTCTTCTTCAGGGATGGTGACTCAGTCACCTTCCTGGGCAGCCCGTTCTAGCTCATTTGGAAAAGATATTTTTCCTAATATCCAATCTGAACCACCCTTGGTGCATCTTAAATACATTCCCTTACACCCTATCACTAGTTATGTGGGAGAAGAGGTCAACCTCCAGCTCCCCACAAGCTCCTTTCAGGCAGCTGTAGAGAGCTATAATGTGTCTCAAGTCTAGTCCAGGCTAAACAATCCCATTTCTCTCAGCCACTCCTCATGAGAATTGTTACCCTTTTCTGAACACGCTACAGGGCCTCAGTGTCTTTCTTCTAGTGAGGGGCCCAAAACTAAACAGTGCTGGAGGTGTAACCTCACCAAAACTGAATACAATGGGATGATCACTTCCCTGCTCCTGCTGGGAGGAGTATTTTTGATACAAGTCAGGATGCCATTGGTCTTTTTGGTCACCTGGGCACACTACTGGTTCACGTTCAGCTGGGCGTCAGCCAGCACTCCCAGGTCACTTTTGCAGCATTGCAGGCACTCTGCCCCAAGCCTGTAGCATTGCCTGGAGTTGTTGTGGCCAAAGTGCAGGACTTGGCACTTGGTCTTCTTGTCACCTGCAAACTTATTGAGAGTGCATTCAACCCCCTTATCCAGGTCATCAGCATAGATATTAAACAGAACAGTACCAATCCCTGGGAAACACCATATGTGACTGGTCACCAGTTGGATTTAAGTCAGTTTGATACCATTCCCTGGGCCTGGTCCTCCAGTCAGGTCTTAACACAGCAAGGAATATACCTGTCCTAGCCATAGGCTACCAGCTTCTTGAGGAGAACACTGTGGGGAGACAGTGTAGGTTGCTTTGCTGGAGTCTAGATAGACTACATCAGCAGCTTTTCCCTCATCCACCAGGTGGGTCCCTCAGTCATAAAAGGAGGTTGGATTGGTAAAGCAGGATCAGCCTTTCTTGTCCCCTTGTCATCCCACATATGCTGTGTGATCTCATTCAAAATGACCTGCTCCTTTACTTTCCCTGGCACTGAGGTCAGACTGACAGGCCTCTAGTTTCCTAGATCCTCCTTACAATCCTTCTTGTAGATGGGATCCATGTTGGCAAGCCTCCAATTGATTTTGACCTCCCCAGTTGACCAGAAATGCTGATAAGATGATGGAAAGTGGTTTGTTAATGTCCACTGCCAGATTCCTCAGCACTTTTGAATAGACTTCATTTGGCTTCATGGACTTGTGTAGTTAACTGTTTCCACCTGCTTTGTGGAAGTTTATTTTGCTTCACATCCCAGAGTTCCAGATCAGGCAATAGAATACCCTGATGGTAACTGGTCTGACTTTTAAAGACACATATAAAGAAGACATTGAGAACCTCAGCCTTTGCCTTATCCTCAGTGGTCACGTTCTGCACCACACCCAGTAAAGGATGGAGATACTCCTTAGCCCTCTTCTTAATATATTTGTAAAAAGTTTTTTGTTCTCTTTTACTCCAGCGGCCAAGTTGAGTTCTGGGCTTTTGCTTTTTCTCCCTACATAGCCTAAGAACTTCTGTGCACTCCCCCAGTTGCCTTTCCATTCTTCTACAGGATGTAGACTCTCTTTTTCTCATGAAGAGTCAGGGAAAAAAAAAAAAAAATTCTGTTTATCTACATCAGTCTTCTCCCCTGTAGGGTGAATACCCTGAATGAATAGTATCCACATACTATGACAAAGATAGACAGTAGATTTTTGGATGGATTATCCAGATGGTATAAAGACACCAAATAAATCTGGAAGGGCTCACCTGTCACCAAAGGTTGAGACTCACCTGGAACTCCAAACAGGAGAAATCTCTGACAAGAGATCCTTCCCCAGTGGTGGTCAGTCCTTAAATGGGGTCTGGGAGAGGTGGAGCTAGGCTACAACCTCTTCTGGTCACACAGATGAATTGCCTTCACCTGTGCTCCTGTGGCTGACTCAGTGCTCACCTCAGGTGATCAATCAGTGGTTCAGGCTGTGATTCACCCATACATCCTCACTATCACTTTTCAACAGTGCAGGGAGACAGCCTTTTCTTGTGTCTTTAGAACTTCCTTCTTGAGGAGTGACCAGGCTTTCTGGATCTCTTTACCCTTCAGGACAGACCTTCCATACTGGTGTCTTGAATAGTTCAGAATCTGCCCTCTGGAAGTCTTCCTGACTTTACCAAGAGAAGAGAACTATACCATTTTGTGGTTGCTCTGCCCAAGACAGCTCCTGACCTCCACATCTCCCACTAGTCCTATAATTTCAGGAACAACCTTTAATGTAATTCTGGTGTTTTGCTGAGATAGCATATTTTATTACAGTTTGTTCATTTTAACTATACTGCAGAATCCTTTTTTGTTTATTTTAATTTAGTTTTGATGCCATAAAGCTGTAGTGAACTGGTTATATTTGTATAATATCTTAACTCTTGTTGCTAGGTGGTGGGGATTTCCCTACACAACCTGCTAATGCAAAATGGAATACTGAAATATGTTAACTTCTTTAGGAATCTGGAAATTCTTCAGGACCTACACCTGGTGCTAAGTTTTCCCACATTTTACAAAAGGATGCCTTCCTTGTATTCAGGTCACTGTGTAAACTCTCCATGAAGCCCCTATCAGATGGACCACCAGATCCAAAGTAAGTATAATTGAGAGATCTCAGTGAATCTTTTTTTTTATTTTTTAATGTTATTTAAATATTTTTGACAAATCTCAGTTACTAGAAGGGTTTTTGTACTTTTGAGAAGGTACTTTTTGTTATCAGTGCATTTTTATATGTTGAATGAAGGCATCTGCTATTACTCATCTGCTCTGTAGAAGTTTCCTAATAATGTTTATTTTTGAAATACTGTGCCTCATTTCCTGTAAGTACTTCATGTTCTTCCTAGCTCCTCTGTATAATGCTTTTCAGCAGGGTTTGTAAAGGCCTGAAGCTTGTGCCCCACCGTACTTCTCTTACATGTTGGATAGCCCATATGCGTACGGAATGCTTTGCACTGAACCAGTGCTGAGTATCACAAACTTTGTTTTCTTGCTCAGGTTGATCACTTCTGACAGCTTTTTCTACACTAAAACACAAATTTTTTGAAAATCTTACCCTTTGACAGAAGATATTCTATTTTCAGCTTGGCTTAGCAAATTGTTGCAAAACAAATAAAAAATACTCTCTTTCATGGCTGAGTGACAGTATCGTTGTGTTGGTTGGCAAAGAACTTGGCTTTTCTGATCTCTTATGGAATCTGTGTGCTTCTGTCTTGGTGTGTTAGGAACAGCTTGTGATAATTTTAAGGATCAGTTTTTACTTCTAAAATACTAAAGATATAAAATGAGCACTGTTGAAAATCACAGGTTCAGTATTCTTTAAAATCAGCTTTACTGTTCCAAGATCTAACATTTGAATTAGTTGAATTTAAGACAGTGTAGTTAAATCACTTATAGTAGTGTGGTGGGTTTAATAACCTGAAAATTATCATGTAGTGCAAAGGATTTTGAAGGGTTAGTCTAGAACCTTTTTCAAACTGTTACCTTCTGTAGCACTATGGAAAGTCAGGATGTTCACGGTGAAGAGTGGATGGTGAGATTTTTCCTCACTTTTTGTGAGAATTGGTCTTCCAGAAAGTGCCATGAATGTCTTCTTGTTCTAGCTGGTACTCCAGATCTCAAGTAAGCAAAGGTTTTAAGGATTAACTCACTCTACAAGGGCAGCAGTAGCTATTAAGGTACTTAGCACATCTCATCAGAATGAAATTCTTATTGTTCAGAGTACAACTGAATAGGCTCTTTGTCTAGAACAAACTGGCATTTAGAACAACAGTGGTGATCTGCAAAGACAATCAGAGATGTTCTGACTTCGGAAAAGCACCTAGAATTTATCTGTGGTTCTGAGGCATTGATGGCTTTTTGAATTAGTACAAACACGCTGTAGTTGGAAGAGGGAATATTTGTGGCATTTAATAAATAAATATATCCTCCTCTCTAAAAATCACTTTCCAGGGAAATTAACTGTGAAGTGTTAATGAAAATATTTTAGAATTTTGGCTAACGGGGCATGGAGTTTTAGCTTGAAATCACAAGTTGACAGCAAGATTATGTTCTTTGTAATTTACTGTATCCTTTTCCCCTAGAGTAAAATAAGATGGGAGATAAATGTCCAGAAGGCTTATTTATTAGATTTCAGTCCTTAAACTTTTTTTAAATTAAGTGAGCTTACACATTCTCACAGAATTAGTAAGGCCCACAAATGAGGACTTGGATTACAAGTTCACACTTCCTGGAATTAGTCAATACGTAGTACTTAGTTTACATTTGGAATTCCCTTTATAGTTAATTTTTTACAATTCACTGCAAAGTGCAGTGTGGTTATGTGCCAGTTGTACTCTTGATGTCATGTGAAAAGAAAGCTCTATGCATCACAGAAGAGTGTTATATTAGGTTCCATGCAGTTGTGCAGTGCCAGGAGCGAGGCAGTTTCTTGAACTCTTCTGAGGCTTTTACTTTGACTCTAAGGCTGTTAGAAGGAACAAGAGAACCAGGTTCCTCGCTTATTTTAATGGACTCTGTTCTGCTTCTCGAAAGTGTCATCATCCAAGAAGACTGAGCTTACTGGGATTGTATCTTAGCAATTTTGAGAGTTAACAAAGTGATTGTTGTTCAAGCACCCTTTGTTTGCCAACTGAGTTTACTTGTAACATTTTTGTTAGGAGTTTGAGCTAGACAATTTTCATTAAAGCTGGTATTTCTGCGTAACACAGCAAGTATCCAAACACTGTGTATGTGACATGTTGGCTGAAAGAGGTCTTCACTCTATCTGGGTTGTGTTGTCAGAAAAAATTATTATGCCTCATGTTTCATAACTATTGGCGGGTAGTTGTTCAACAAGGGCTGTGGATTTGGATTTATCTTCTGGGGAAAACCATTTGCCTGTACTCATTCTTTAGAAGAACTGTAGCCTTTTTGAGTTTGTCAGAAGTGGGAAGGAGCTTTGGGAGTCTGACAAAATAACATTTTCAGCCTGAATGCCCTTTAAATTGCGTTATATTTTTGTGCGTGCAGGTTTCCTTCCTTTCCACTTTTTTTCTTTTTTTTTAATTCAGCATTAGTGGTATCTCTCTTCTGACATGAACTCTAGCTTATTTCAGTCTATATGAAGCAAGTTGTTACTGTGGAACTGTTGACAATGATACAGTTGCTCGATTTTGCTAATGCCACACTTAAAATAGGCAAATTATGTATTTCAGCTGCACTTGGAGTGGGATGGGGTTAGTGACTGATAAATAGTGTGAAATAACATATTCAGAGGAGACAGATGCGCTGGGAAACAGTAGGTTAAGCAGTTTTCTTTATGGTCCTTACCTTTCTTTCCATGCTGGTGGAAGTAGAGAAGGAGAACGAATTCCTGAAGTTACTTGTCTACTTTTGGTAGTCAGGATTCTGTAGATGGAATGGACCTTTTTAGATGAGATCTTAGAAGCACCATTAAAAGCAGAAAAAAAAGTACTTCATCCTCTTGAGTAAGAAAGGATAGCATTGCCTGTTGTTGTCACTGTTAGTAGATGTGCCATGCTACAGAAGAGAGAGTGGCTCAGTAGTAGTGGAAGGAAACAAATTGTTTCAAATTTGTGTTTGTTTCATGTATGTTACTGAGCTGATCTACTGTTTTGTTGTTTTCCAGATCTCATGAACTGCGATCGAAGATTCTTTCACTGCAGTTGCTTCTGTCCATTCTACAAAATGCAGGACCTGTCTTCAGGACAAATGAGATGTTCATTAACGCTATTAAACAGTACCTTTGTGTTGCACTGTCAAAAAATGGAGTCTCATCAGTTCCAGAAGTTTTTGAACTTTCACTTTCCATATTTCTTACCCTTCTCTCAAACTTCAAGACTCATCTGAAGATGCAAATAGAGGTATGTTACGTGATTTCCTAATTCAAAAGGTGTGGTGAGCTAAGTCCTCTGCTGTCTATATTTATATGTAGCTTGGTGTTGCATAGAGAAATCTGTCTTTCTTCCTGAATTCCAGCTTTTGTGCAACACTTTTCAGATCTGTCCATGCACAGAAGCTCTTTCTCAGCCCATGGCAATTGGTGAAATATCTTTGAAACCCCATTTGAGTAAAATAGCAGCATTTACTTTGAAATACTTAAAGATTCAGTAAGATTTGCTTTGTAGCATCAAAAGTGACACTTAAGGTCGTGTCTAGGTGAATGATCAAGTGGAAAATGATGGGAATGCTTTTCTAAGGAGGGCGATTTAAAAAAATCACCATCGTAATTTAACTTGAACATAAAATGAAATCTAAAAAAAGAAGTAGGCTGTTTCATCACTTAAAAGTAGACATTTACATAAACTAATAAATTTTACTTTGCAAAACATGCCTGGATTTACAGATTGCCTCATAGCTGTGGAAGTCAAGCTTGTGAAAAGATGCTGAGAAATGTAGATAAGTTTCAAAGACCTTAAATTCAGGATTTTCTTCACCTGAGAATGTCATTGTTTGAGTTCATGTCTCATGAAAACTTTGGAGGAAGAACCTAGTTTTCCTACGCTTGATACTGCTAAATACTTATCTATTATAAAGTACAGTTTCAATAAGTGTATTCTTTTCCCTGGTTGTGAGTAAAGAATTTTCTTGCAGCTACTGATCCTAAAGGTTATTCAAAAGATGTGGGTAGACAAGTAGATATCTTCACATTCAATTTTTGTCTTGGAGCTGTAAGAAGAACCATATGCTCTGATTTACAGTATGTAAAATCTATAGATTTTGGGATTGAGGCAATGTTCATCATCTGTTCAAGATATTCTTGGCCTATTTTAGAAAGTGATTTCAGATTCTCTTGAAAGTGACCCTCCCTTGGTCTTAAATTTTCCATTAACTCTGTCCTCTGACAGTTAAATGCTAGGTTTTATCTGAATTCTATTGTAACTGTATTTCTAAATGGTTCACTGGATGTATTTGCAGTAATGTATAGCTAATTCTGGCATATTTTCCCTTCCCCCTACTCTTTTTGCTTTGCAGTTTTCATTCAAATCCAGTCTTAGTTTTCAATTGTCACTTGGCTGTGCTTAGCTATCACTGTCTTTTGGCAATTGTGAATAAGCTAGCACGTTTTCATTATCAGTTGACCAAATGAAAATAAATTGCTCTTTTCCAGTTTAATTTTTTGATATGCTAGAGGTAAAGACTCAGCTCTATAACATGATTTACTGTAAGTGACATAGTATTTGGTGCTATTTTTAACTATTCAAAGGTATGTAGTTGGTACTACTTTTAAGAACTTGTACATCATGCAATACACTTAGCCAAAGCTGATATTAGAAGCAAAAAGTCCACATAAAAAGCACAGAGATCTGAAAGGTCTTCAAAGTATGCAGACTGTGCAGCTAATTTCTCTTGTAGCTTGAAATGTTTTTATACTTGAGATGTTTATCACTCCTTCATCGGTGATGTTTTTTGTTTTTTTTTTTTAAACTCCTCTCCGGAACTAAGAATTGCTCATAGCAGGATGCATGTTAAAATTGTCTTCATCTGTTTGGATTCCATAAAGTTGTTAATAAAACCACATTACTCTGAGTGTTCTTAAATGCTTAAAATTATGTTCTACTTACCATAGTGTTTGATCTGTTACATGTTGAACCTCTTATATTTCATAGAGACCCTTAGCAAGAATGTAACTGAGGTTGTGCTGTGTATATGTTTTAATCTAAAGAGGCCAACAAAATGGAATTTTTTTTAGTACATTTTGCTTGTGAAAATACCATCAGAGTTACTTGGAATTCAGCTTTTAGTTTTGTTGTTGTTTTTTTTCCTGAAGCATGTGAGTTAAAGTGAAGTTAGCTTTGTACTTGTCTCTAGCTGATGACTAGCGTGGAATCTCTGTAAAAAAAAAAAAAAGGAAGAAGTGAGAAAAAGCCTGCTGTACCTGCTAAGCATATGCAATTGAAATATTCAGGTTACAATACTAATGCATGTGATAAGAACCCAGTTGAGGGGGGAATAAATAGTCACAGTTGTGAACAAAAGCATCAGCACTGAAGTAATTTCAGGGAAAATTAATACTGGTTTTAGAAGATGAACTTCCTGTTAATGGACATGCTGCGTTTTTTTTTGTGCTGTCTGACCAGTCCTACTTTGATGTTGCTGTAGAGTGATCCTTCTGTATCATATTTCCCTCCTGAAGATACTGATATTTTAAATTGACATAGTTTGCCAATCTTTATGCCATATCATCATCTTGTAGAGAAAATCATTTGTGGTGGGTAATATCTCTTTCCAAATCTTAAATGATTTTGAACTCTAGAAGTGTCTTAGATTTAGGCAAAATTGGCTGAGGTATTTCTCGATATTCTTGGTTCTTCTGATTTTGAGTGATTAGAATACAAAACAAGTTTTTTGCTGTCCAGAAGTATGTAAGTACTAATTTGAAGTCCTGATTTGAATGTAAGAAACAAAAGTTGTATTTCTACCTTTCCCCTTCTCTTTACTTTCTCCTATTTTTCTAGAATGCTTCTTTCCTAATATCTACATACTTTTGGTTATGTATTGGAATATTGGCCATCAAATTTCATTACAGTGCATGTAATGGATTTTTTTCCTCTTCCTAAAACATTAGGTCTTCTTCAAAGAAATTTTCCTGTATATCTTGGAAACTTCTACTAGCTCGTTTGATCATAAGTGGATGGTTATACAAACGCTGACACGGATATGTGCAGGTACTAAGGTCTACTTGTTCTACTTTATACCTTTTATGCATGAAGCCATAACTATACTTGCCTTTCATTGAATGATGTACTCTTTGTTCCAGTTTGACAATGTCGCTTTCTTTATAGATGCCCAGAGCGTAGTGGACATCTATGTGAACTATGATTGTGATTTAAATGCAGCAAATATATTTGAAAGGCTGGTTAATGACTTATCAAAGATTGCTCAAGGAAGAGGTAGCCAAGAACTTGGCATGTCCAATGTTCAGGTAATAAATAAACAAATGAATCTACCAACCCTTACGAAATTTCATGTTTCTTGAAATGATAAGTTAAGACTAAGCTCTTTCTTCCACTAACATATTTCTTCTGTTTTTTTTCTAGGAATTAAGTTTGAGAAAGAAAGGATTGGAGTGCTTGGTATCAATCTTGAAATGCATGGTGGAGTGGAGTAAGGATCAGTATGTAAATCCCAATTCTCAGACAACACTTGGTAAGACATGAGATGTCTTTCTTTTGGCTTTAGTAAAAAGGTAACAATGGAATTCAGCACATTTCTCCAGTATTTTGATATTTCTAGTTTCCAGATTGGTACAACTTCATGCATGGATTGGTGTCATTTGTATGATTTGCCTGTCGTAGTTGTATTAATTCTGTAATGCTGCCACACTGAAAATTACTAAATCCTGTTATTTCACGTATTTTTAACTTCTAAAAGAGACTGTAAAATGTAGTTTGATATGTCTTTAGTTGCGTATTGATTAAATTACCATTCAAGAAACCTGCATGGGAGCAATTTTTTATTTTTTAATATATAGCTATTGATTTTCCATTGTTGTAAATAGTGAAGTAACTAAATTATTACTTGCTTTATTCTTGTTTCGGTCAGATCTGAAATGAGGCCCGTTAAGATTGTTCCAGAATTTTTATGTTAAGGACTTAAGTTTGGTAGTTGGAGTAATAAAGTAGAAGTTGAAACGTAGAGGTGGTTAGTACTACTGTCGTTGATCTGAGTGAGAGCAGCAGCTACTTGGCATGTGTGATCATAAACATTTTTAGGTTCTCTGTTTCAGAGACTTTTAGTGTGAGTTGCTTTGTGTCAGGGTAACTTCCACCTTGAGAATAAAAGGATCTGTAATTAGGTTTCTATGTTGTTCTTATTTTTTCCTAAGTACTACAGATTATAGTTGTAATTTAACATTAAATATAAAATACATGATGCACTGAAAGAATCCTACATGATGGACTGTAGTGATGTTTAGATTATTTTCCCAATGAAAACAAAACCAGAATATTTATAGAAAAATAAATAGATCATTGATGATAACTCTAACTTTTAGAAGCCTTTAGAGAGGATTTGAAAAAGAATGATTTTAACTTGATTTCAATTTCTATTCACTTGAATGTATTGTCTATATTTTCTATATTTCTTATCCTTTCAATTTGTAGGCCAAGAAAAACCTACAGAGCAGGACAGCAATGAAACCAAACACCCTGAGACAATTAACAGATATGGAAGCTTAAATTCCTTGGATTCTACTGCTTCATCAGGAATTGGCAGCTACAGCACACAGATGTCTGGCACTGACAACCCTGAGCAGTTTGAGGTCCTAAAGCAACAAAAGGAAATAATAGAACAAGGAATTGACTTGTGAGTGCCCTTTTATCACCCGTGGGAGGGTGGATTCTTTTGGAACTATGAAGATTCCTGGGTTTTTCTTCCTTCTCCTCATAGATACTCATCTTGTGTTAGGAAAAAAACTCTGGATGTAACAGCACTTCCTCTGGTGAAAGAGTGCTGAATGGTGTCCCCTTTGGAGCCTGTCAACAGTGTTTTGTGTTAACCTAATTCCTCACAGCTAGAAGATGAGTACTCTGAATGTTTGTTCTTTTTTTTTTCCAGACCTGCTTGTCTAAAATTAAGATTTTGAATTTGGATTTAAATAACTTTGAACTCATGTGATCAGTTAAATAGTACCTAATTTGCTGTACACGTTACTGGTGGAAGTGCAATCAGTTTCCTCCTAATTCATTAATTTTTCCATAATTTGAACTGCAGGATAGTAATGTTGCTCAGTGGATTCTGACATGAATCTTCCATGTGATTTCAGACTTGTCACCTCACCTCCTTGTTGAGATCACTTTAAGCAAACCTCGAAGTTTTCTGTAGTGTAGTATTCAGAACCTGAAAAAAACATGCCTTAGTCCTTCAGTGTTTCAGTTTCTGTCGCTTGGTTCCTTGTCGAGTATGTTTCCATTCTTTTAGGCAACTTATGGATATCTAGAGTGGTTCACAGAGACAATAAGGAAGAGCAACAAAGAATAATTATTCCTTTCCAGATCAAGAATTTGCTGATTTTATGGAGTGTATGTTTTTCTTCCTGGAGATAACACTTCAAAATGTGCATTTTATTTACATATATATGTATGTATATATTCGTATGTATACACACATATACAGTTCTGGAATGTGCAACAGACATGGAATTGTAGTTTGTTTTAGTTAGATCAGTGAACAGCAGAACAGAAAATCAGAATAAAGAATAATTTTTAGTTTATTGGGACCTGCTTGGATGCCATGAGGGCATTTACGTAAGAATTACGTAAGAAGGAGGAAGAAGTGGCCATTCAGAGGAGTAACAGGTGATGAAGGGTATAATCAGGAGTAACTTATTCCTTTCTGATACATAGCTTGATAAAGGGAAAATACTTACATACAGATTTTTGATGTCTCATCCAAAATGATTTAATCTTCTTTGTTGAAGCAAGTATGGCTCTGTGCATAGTTAGGAGAGTTAACTGTCGTTCCATCCTGATCTTGATTGTACAGGTTCAATAAGAAGCCAAAGAGGGGGATTCAGTATCTGCAAGAGCAAGGAATGCTTGGCACTACCCCAGAAGATATTGCTCAGTTCTTGCATCAAGAGGAGAGATTAGATTCAGTAAGAGAACTGTTTTCCTTCTTTCTTATGCTAATGTTTTGATATTAATTGCCAGTCTCATGAATGTTTTGAAGTGTATAACGTGACTGTGGAATGGAAGAGGAAACTTCTGTCTTAAAAAATTTGGGAAGTCATGGAACTAGTAATGCACTGTGGAGGAGAGTTGTACCCTATAAGCATCCTGCAGTTCAGTGGGGTGTAAAAAAGCTGACCTGCTTGAGCTGACTCATGACTTGCTAGTGTTCCTTGAACTGTATTTTAGTTAACTGTATTTATTGAGTCCAGAAGGGGACTGCCAGAATTAACTGCTCTTTATAGACAGCTTAAAAATAATGTGGCACTGCCAATGTGAAAAACACATTTGCTGCCTCCCAGTGGAAAGTTATTTAATTGAGATACTGTGTTTGATTTGATTTACTGCTAGGAGCTGTTGCTGAATTTGGGATTGTCCTGCAGTATCTGGCAGAAGAGGATGGGAGTATCATACATTGGTATTGTCATGAAAGACAGTTTTCTTAAACTGCAGTTCAGCACCATTGTGCTTAGTAGTCACTCAGTTGTTTCCTAAGGAAAGGTGTGAATATACCCATGATTGTAGCTCTGACTTCAGTGGCAGATTTCAGTACTGGAATTTAGAATCAGCCATCAAAAATCATTACTCTCTGTTAACATTCATAGATTCATAGATTCATAGATGCATTAGGTTGGAAAGGACCTACAAGATCATCTTGTGATGAACATACCCAGACATCTTGTGATGAACATACCCAGACATCTTTATCTGAATGCAAAGCATTTTTAAAAGACAGTTTTCTCTGAATCAAAAGTAACACTGATAGTGATACTGACAGTAATCAGGGGGATGTATTTGAGTATGACCAACATATATTTGGGCACGGCTCTCAGGCATTTGAGGTCTATACTGTAGTGGGAATCAAGTTGATGTTAGTAAACTTTTCATTCCTATAAGTTCCCTAGCTATAAAGAGCAGAAAAAGGAACAGATGCTGGTAAATACTGTCTTTTGGACATGTGGTCTTTGTCTAGTAGAACAAAATGGTACATGAGTTAAATCAGAGAAGTAGAAAATCAGGTGTATAGAGCATGTAAGAGAGCACTGGAATATCTAGGGAAAATGCTTTGCTTTAGAGAGTAAAGGAGAAGCAGCAGTATGTGTTTGAGCTACATTCAGGCTTTTCTTTTTGTGTAACAAATAGGCACTATGAATCTGTTCTTATTCTGCTTAATTCTCTCCCCTCACCTGCAATGTAAATGTGCTAGTTTGTATTTTTCTGTTCTTATTTTAGACTCAGGTTGGGGAGTTCCTGGGAGATAATGATAAATTCAACAAAGAAGTCATGTATGCATACGTAGACCAACACGACTTCTCAGGAAAGGATTTTGTTTCAGCTCTGCGTCTGTTTCTGGAGGGATTTCGTCTTCCTGGAGAGGCTCAAAAAATTGATCGGCTAATGGAGAAATTTGCTGCTAGATACTTAGAATGTAACCAAGGGTAAGTCATTCTTTATCTCCTGAACTTTGGATTGCTGAATAATAAGTAAAAGTTTCTGATATGTTAAACTTTATGTATTTTTCTTCTTTCTCAATACAGGCAAACTCTTTTTGCTAGTGCAGACACCGCATATGTCTTGGCTTACTCAATTATCATGTTGACAACAGATCTTCATAGTCCACAGGTATGTTGCTACGGAAATATTTCCATCATCTGTAGATATCTAACTTTCAGCTTTTTTGACAGTGTAGCTGTAAAAGCATAATGTTTAGTTTGATCAGAGTCATATAAAGGCTTGGGTTGGAAGGAACCTCAAAGATCGTCAAGTTCTGACTCCCCTGCCGCAAACAGGGTTGCCAGCCACTAGATCAAATACTAGATCAGATTGCCCAGGGCCCCATCTAACCTGGCCTTAAACGCCTCCAGGCATGGGGCATCCATGACCTCTCTGGAAACCTGTTCCAGCACCTCTCCACTCTCAGTGAAAAGCTTCCCTGACATATAATTTAATCTCTCTCCTTTTAGTTTAAAAATATTTCCCCTTGTCCTATCACTATCTACCCATGTTAATTTCCCTCCTGTTCATAATCTCGCTTTAAATATGGGAAGACCATAGTGAGGTTTCCCCACAGCCTTCTCTTTTCCAGACTGAACAAACCCAGGTCCTCCAGCTTGTCTTTATAGGAGAGGTGCTTCAGCTCTTCATGGCCTTCCTCTGGACCCTCTTCCATCTTTCCTGTGTTGGGGGCCCAGAATTGGATGCAGTATTCCAACTGGAACCTCACAAGGACAAAATAGAGGGGAACACTCCAACCCTTGTCCTACTGGTCACTCCTGGATATCATTGGCCTTCCAGGCTACAAGTACATGCTACTTGCTTGTGTTAAGTTTGTCATCAGCCAGGGCCCCTAAGCCCTTCTCAGCAGGGCTTCTCTCAAGGAGTTCTTCTCCCAGCTTGTATACTTACTTGGAATTACCTTGACCCAAGTGCAAAAGCTTGCACTTTGTGTTGTTGAAGCTCATGAGGTTCACAAGAGCCCACCTTTTTAATTTATCAAGGTTCCTCTGGATGGCATCAGTTTCTTCTGATGTATCAACTGTCCCACTCAGCTTGGTGTCTTCAGCAAACTTGCTGAGGTTGCACTCAATCCCATCATCTATGTCTTTGCTAATGATGTTAAAGTGTATAGCAGCTAAGATGGACCCCTTGGGGACACCACTCATTACCAGCCTCCTCTCGGACACTGGGCCATTGACCATTAACCTTCTGATTACAACCTTCCATCTAATACCTTATCCACCAAAGTCTACCCTTTGTATCTCTCCTATTTTGAGATAAAGATGCTAGAATAGATGTAAAACATATGGTAGCTAAAGTTTGTGCACTTTTTAATTAACACTAATCTTTTCCATGGTACGAAGATGAAGTTGTTTTGGTTAACCCTTTCTGTAAGGTATTGTTTCCTTACCTTGTGTTGGGTATAATGCTGAAAGTAGTAATCTACCACATGATACAGCCTTGTGTATCAATTATGATAGAGTCTATGTTACATTTCAGTAAGTACAGCTCACTTCTCCAGTGCGTGATACTAAAAACTTTAGTAATTGATCATCATTACTAAAAAAAAAAGAATCAGCAAGAAGTATTGAATTTTGGGATTATATTTAGAACAAATAGTCTGGTTTATATTTTTTTAAGTGTATTTTTTGGTAACATATGGCTAATATCTCATATATATCTAACATATCTACTTGAGTGTTTATCAGTGTTATAATGCCCACTTGTCCATGGATGATGATGTAGATTTGATAGAGAAGCCTTGCGTATGTTGGATACTTAACAATTTCTTTTGAATCAGAAGATTCATGGTAACTTCTTATCTGCCCAGCTGCTTTTAGGCAGCATTTTGACTAATATGAACGTGCTTCTTGTTCATATTAAAAGATTGTTTCTGGTTTCAGGTTAAGAATAAAATGACAAAAGAACAATATATTAAAATGAATAGAGGTATCAATGACAGTAAAGATCTTCCTGAAGAATATTTGTCTGCTATCTATAATGAAATAGCTGGAAAGAAGATTTCAATGAAAGAAACAAAAGAATTAACAATACCTACAAAATCCAGTAAGCAAAGTAAGTAATTGCAGTTAGCATTGGCTCTTCAGTGTCATGTAACTGTATCTCCTATTTAAAATGAGAGATAAATGAAACCAGTATGATCTACATAACTTGGGAATAGACTTACATAACTCATGTCATTTTACTTCACATAAGTGCATGTTGCTACCTTCAAATGTGTGTTAAATGCAACTGTTTATTTTTACTTACTGAATTTCTTGTTTTTAGTCCGCTGAGTGTGCTGGGTATGGGTTTTGCTGCTGACCAGCAATAGGGGGAGATGCATATGAAGACTTCATGAAATAGGAGTATTGTCAATAGGCATGATGCAGAACAAACACAGTAGTACTACCTTCTGCTTTTGGGATAAGCATTGTGGTGTGTGTTTGTTTCTTTTTTCTGCAAATAAGCAGACTTCTTCAAAAATCTTTCATTGTTTTACATTTACAGGGCCCTAGTGAGTATGTTTTCCAGGTTATCTTTTCCTCTCCCTAATAACAGATAGACTTTTTGATGGTTTGCACAGTGAGAAAATTGAGAAATTACTCACTTTGATTGTTAGACAGAGACTGTTAAATAAAACAAGAGTGACTCTTGTTTTATTCCCAATGTAGCCAAATTTGTATACTTCTAAGCAGAAGTCCTAGGTTAGTCTTTTGAAAAGACTGCTTGCTGGAAATTGTATCTGGAAAAAACACCCATTCTATTTTCAATAATCACTCAGTTAATTTTTTCTACTGTAGTCTTTAAAAGGCTTCTTATATTAAGCTCTGGTTTGTTTTTCTTGATGAGATGGACATTCCACTACTGAAATGAAAAGGTGAAAAAGTAGATCTCTGAGAAAATGGATGTCTCTGTACTTCTGTTGTTTGCTGTGGTGATGGCTTGCTCTGCAGCTTCCATTTGATTTGAAGTTAGCTTAGTGGATACGATTTTTATGTTGTCAGTTGAAGCAATTTTTTTCATGCAAATCTCTAAGCTTTCTTATTGGATTAAAATTAGGTTATATTTCGCACATAAACTTGTCTTAAGTTAAATTAATTCAACATTATTCCTTGCTGATGCATTAACCTCGGAAAATAATGAGAATACAAAAAAAAAACAAACACCCAAATTCAAGTATGGGACTTGATGGAAGTTTTCTGAAGTTCTGTTACTCCTGAAGATGCCTCTGCTGTAGATGGATGGATGTAAAAAAAGGAAAAAAATGTGTTTACAGGTGTTGCCAGTGAAAAGCAGAGAAGGCTCCTGTATAATCTGGAAATGGAACAAATGGCTAAGACAGCTAAAGCTCTAATGGAGGCAGTGAGCCATGTTCAGGCGCCATTTACCAGTGCAACACACCTGGAGCATGTGAGACCTATGTTTAAGGTGAGCTACATTTTTAGTACGTACTGCAAATATCACATGTATATCTTCTTTACACAAAAAGCTAACAGACAGGATTTTCTGAAAATGCTAAAGGTTTGTTTCTGCTCTGTTTTGATTATTTTGTAAGCTATTTAACATGTAACAGGGAAGAATGGCTTTGAGCTCTTCTACTGCAGTTTCACTGCAGATTTGAGGCATTTGTGTGCCTCAATACAATGGATAAATTAGAAGAAGTATGAGAGAAACAGAAGTGTGAAGAGTAGTTAAAAACTTGAAATAATTGAATTTTTATTTCATGTTTGGAGATGTAGTCCAATCTCAGGCTAATCTCAGTCCATTGTTTGAGTCCCTCCTGCTGCTCTGAAGAGTGATTACTTCATGTTTTGGGAGAGTGGTTATCAGAGTGAACTTCTGCCTGATGTTCTCTGTTTCAAATGAGTATTCCAGGGAGACTTGGGTGGTTGTCTAGTTTGGGGGCAGGTAGCTAGACCTGTGTTAAACTTGGATGGTTTTTATTTGTTTGCTTTTAAAACTTAGTATTATTCTAAACAGCTCTCCTTACCATTGTGTAGGTGCAAAGTTATCTGCAACCTGAATGCCTTTTCCCATACCAGTGACCCAGTTTCGTAGCTATAAAATATGCTCAACAGCTTACTGTGTTTGAGAATGCTAGTGGGTATAATCTTTGGCCATTAATTCATTTTGGTAAACTTGCACTGAAAGAGATTGTTGTGCTCTTCCATGCACTCTCATTTGCTGCCCTTGAGCCAGGTGCTCATATGACTCCTTTGTGAACTGCCCTAGGGTGTTAAATTCTCAGAAGACTACCCTGAAAAGAAACAGTTGCCTGATTCAGCATGCTATGAGGTCAAATTGAGCTTTAGGCCCTGGCTAGAGAGGGAACGGGAATGTAGCTGTGAAACTGCTGCCTGTGGGGCAAAATTCTAAGTTGTTTATCACTAGTATTAATAATTGGTAAGCAGATCATTACTCCATACAGAATAATGCAGAGAGAAGCCCTTGCTTAAGATCTAGTTTCAGAGATCATTCAGCAGGGGTGTACTGTACGTCATTTTTCTCTACTCTCTTCTTAAAGGCTGAAATAACTTGCATACAGGCATATAAAAAAATCATAAATTTTGTTTCTCATTTGTATTACCAACCCTAGTGATCTGACATCCCTAGCCTTTAGTATCTGAGGAGTTCATTTGTAAAATCCCTGTTCTCTTTCCAAGAGCAAAATATAAACCATCTGGGAAACACCCTGAACATCTCCTGTGAAGTTAATAAGAGAGATTTTCTTGTCGTAAGCTAATTAAAGAACTGTTGACAATGCTGCATGTATGTTGGAGAGAGAACTGTCTTGCCAAACATAAGAGATTTTGAAGTTGTGAATGCTTAATCTCCTGTGGTTTATTTAGACTTTATAATTTAGATATTATCAGATGCTATAGATTTCTAGGTATCTCCTTCACTTATTGATAATACAGTAAAGCTTATCACATCTACATAGAGAGATTTGCCAAATGGTTAAATCAAAAGTACACTTTATGCAACCACTGAAACACTCCTAATTTGGTGTATATTTTAAGTGATGGATTTTCCCGTTATGACAAAAGTCTCTTGAGTAACAGCGTAAATTTAGTTATAAAGCGTAACGTAATGACCTCGAGACTGTTATTAATGGAGGAAAGTATTTCAGTTTTGCAGTATTTCACATTGGTTTTGGTTACGTTAAGAATGAAAATTTAAATAGAAGGAAGTGAGGGAAAAAGTAAAAATAAATAAATAAATAAAAAGTAATCCTGCACTTCTGCAGTGTGCAGTAGGCAATTAAGTCCTGGATCAAGGAGTTCATCTGAATTTTTTAACAGTCTCCCAGGAGTGTGTTTTGATGTGTGCAGGTTTTAAGCAGTTTATCAAGGTAGTGCTTTTGAAATTACTAGCCTAAATGAATCCAGAACTTTATGATGAATCGTTTCCACTTGAAATTCTGTGAAGTCTGTTGCTACCTGCTGTGGCCATTGATTCTGTCTTGGATCTGGGGTGTCTTGAGGTAATTATTGCTAAAATTATCCTTGATACCCTGTGGTTTCCTTTTCATAACCATATGATGTTATAGCAGAATCCTTTGTGACTTCTGATTCCTTTTTCTGCATGTTGGAGAGGGATCTTTAGCCACAAGGACAAGACCATGTAGATTCTCCTGCCGTAACTTCTAGCTGAGCATAGTTGCAGTTCCACGCAAGGCACAAGGAAACAGTGGGCTTATATACAGCCTTTTACTGTCTTTAAGTAATTTTAGCTGAATAAATAAAATACCTTGCCTTATGTGCAACCTTTTATTAACCTTTTTTTTTTTTTTTTAAACCAGGACAAACATGACTTCCTGAGGTACATAGCTCTCTTTGCCTTGAAACACATTGTATTGCTGCAGAGTTGATTATATCCACTCTTTCCATAATTACTGGCTCTACTTGTATTCCCTGTTCAGTGAAGTATTCACGTGGAACTGATAGGTTATCTGGGGAATCCCAAAACTGCAATAGACATTGAAATGGTGTAACTTTGAGAATAGGATTTTTTTAGCTATCTGAAGTTGACTTTTTGCTGTATCGGTGTGGGAATGCTTGTCTCTATCACTTCTATTTGCAATCTGGTGGCTCTTGTAACTTCTTCCTTTTTTGCAGAAGGCAACTTCAATGTTAATTATGAGTTGATTGAATTTAAGCTTCAGCAAGGTGTTGAAAATGTAACATTTAGTTTTCTTCAGTTGTTAATCTAACTTTTATTTTGCACGTTCCAGTTGGCATGGACGCCTTTCCTAGCTGCATTCAGTGTGGGTCTACAGGACTGTGATGATACAGAAGTTGCATCACTTTGTTTGGAGGGTATACGGTGTGCTATCAGGATTGCTTGCATTTTCAACATACAGGTAAAATAATAAAGTTAAGGTTGAGATGGTGCTTCAAGTGCCAGCACAGTGTTAGCATTGTTCTTAAAGCTCTTGCTGCTGAAGCCATACACTGTAGTTCCTAGAGGCTGCTTGCTTCTGCATTTACTACAGTCCTATACCAGCTGATCTGTAAGGGTTCCTTCCAACAGAAATCTTTCTATTATATTTGACTGAGAGTGTTTTAAATAAAGTAACATATTTCCTGTTGTTTTGTGGTAAATGCTGTCATGCTGATATACTGAATTTTTGTTTCCCCAGAAGCACTTTTCCATCAAAGTACCTTTTTTTTTAGGTTGTTTTTTTTTTTTTAGTGTAGGTGATATTATGTAAAGTACAGCTTTCTAGGCTGTTTTGTAAGTAAAATAATATTTCTGTGAACTGTTTTTGAGAGCAGAATTTCAAACACAGAGACATAATATTAAATTGAGACTTTTATAATTGGATACTATTTTAACCCTAATGACAATAGTAATGTTTTTCCTGACATAATGCATTAAAATGTATTTTGCATTAAGTGCAGTGCCAGGAGTTCCAGACTTTTTGTCTCTAGAGGGTAATAATTCTGATTAAATGCAAGGTTTGTTTTTGTTAGGTTGGTTATGGTTTTTGCTTTTCATTTTGAAATCATAGATAGTAAACATAATAAATGAAGGACTAGTGTGCCATAAGCCCTCTGTAGGGATAAATGAAGACAGGATTAATCTAAATTCATGTATTATTTCTTGTTTATAATTAATAACAAAAACAACAGCCCCCTTCAACACTGCCTCCAAAAAGAAAAAAAGGAATGTGTAAGACTAACTTGAATACAAACTGCTGGAATGCAGTAAGGTAATGAACACTTCTCTTACCTCTGTTGTTTCAGCAAATTTGAGAACTAATGTGGTAAGGCACATTGGGAGCTTTCATACAGCTAATTAAAAAAAACCAGTTTGAGATGATACAAGGTTTCCTGTCTTTTCACTTCATTTTTTTCTTTTTCATCCTGAACTGAACAGACATAAATTTCATTAACAAAGCCTTCCTCAGAGCCTACAGCTGTGCAGTGAAACTGACTTTCCTGTTCTTATTGTTTCTAAGTTGCAAATGTGGAACTGGTGCAGATATTGGTTTCAGAAGCTGAGAAGGTTCACTCCATGTCCTGCTATGGTCTGTCCTTATTGGGGAGGGCGAGGACATGTTTGCTTTAAGATCCCAATGTTCCAAGAACATAGCAGAATCAGTTGCAACTTTCCATTGGTTTGGTACAAACTTCAGTGAACTGGAGGTGTTTTATCTTTCTGTGGGAGTTCTGTTTTGTCGTTACTGTTCTAAGTACTGGTTTGTTGTTGGCTTCAGTACAGTACAGGACGTGATTCCATTACACAGGGTCCTGATGAGGTGAAAGCATTGTCTGACTTCAGGTGCCAGAAAGTTGTGGTGGTTTGAAGGAGTCTGGCAGATCTGTGCTTCTGCTAACTTAATCCTTAATGTTGGAAGCAGATTTTTTCTTGTGCCCTTGATTGCTGCTGGTGAATAAACATATGGAAGCTTAGATCAGAGTCCCACAACAGTTAACCATTACTTCAGATGCCCAGAGAGGCAATGAAGGGAGCCAGAGGCTTAGTTTTAATTGTGCAAGTGTGCAGTAGAGTTTAAGCTGTGCTTTCTCACCTCTGACCACAGTAAAGCCTCTCTAGAGGTTCTGTTTTCATTACTTATGCTGCTAACCTTAACCTGTCACATTCTGGGTTTTTTCCTCAAGCGGCTGGGACAAGATGTGGATATAAAGGATATGTGCTGTTTGCTTACCTCATCTATTTTAATTTCTGATTGGTAGATGCATGGCTTAGTTTTCCTCCTTTAATTTGATAGCTTAGAAGAAGGATTGGGAAGGGAAGGGATATGTGTATGGAACAGAGAGGGAAGGTAGAAATAAAAATGCATCCATTTTTCAGAAGATATGTAACTTGTAGACTCCAAAACTTGCTCACTTGCTACTACACAGCTTCCACTTTCATGCTGGTATGTCGTTTGCTGTGCCTTCACCAGCATGCTTTGTTAGAGTAGTTGGGGCTGTACAGGACAGCTGTATGACTCTGAGAATTCAGCTCTTGTATTGTGGCCTTCTGTTGTGGTATTCCTGTTCCTTCTATAAAACATGCTCTGGTATTTATTCTTGTTTATATTTTGTTTGATATTATTTTGTGTTGAATGTTTGTTTATATTTCAAAGCAGTCTTAAGCATTCAAACAGTTAAATATCTTCCATAGCTGTCATTTGTTTCATTGATTTGCAGCCGTTTCACTTTGTCACCTTTGGGATCTTGCATGACAGGAGAGCTAGATCTGCTTGTGAGCTCAGCTGTAATCTCCTTTCTAAGTTTGTGATAAGTTCATACAAGACATGAACTCTTTCCTCTGGTGTTTATAGCACCCTGTTCTTAAAAATCAGATACCTGTGCATAGAATGCTCCCTTTTGTGCCTCGTTGAAGGATTTCATCTGCATAGATTATAGGCCCAGCTGTAACAGACATCCCTCATGCTTTTGAAGTGTCCTAAGTGTGCAGGTTAAATGAAATATTTTTAGGCAATTCTGTGGAATTGGCAAAAAGATGCTTTATAGATATGTTATTTAGTCTCTGTTGCAAAAAAAAAAAAAAAGTTGTGAAAGTTGGGATAATCTGCTAAGGCAGCAGAAAAGAGAAAAGGTCCGAGTGCAGCAAAAGAATGCTAAAAGCTTAGCTAAGAGGCTGTGTTTCTTCTGAAACAGCATCCTGTTTCTGGGGGAAAAAATAGTCCCTATAACAGACAAACTTAAAAATCTAGTGACCTTTGTGCCCTGTGTGTTCTGTGCTGTAATACATTATACTTCATGCTCCTGAGTAAAGGGATCCTGACTTTATCCTATAGCTTACTACAGAAGAATTGGAGAGATTTTTGTTCTTTAAAATGCGTCAGAAATTCAGTTTGAAGAAGAGAAAGTTAAATGGTATAGTTGCTAAATTTACACATTGTACTAACATCAGGAAACAGAAAATACGAAACCAATCTTTTTTTCTCTCCTTTGTAGCTTGAAAGAGATGCCTACGTCCAAGCACTAGCAAGATTTACATTACTTACAGTGAGTTCTGGTATTACTGAAATGAAGCAGAAGAATATTGACACAATTAAAACTCTCATCACAGTGGCTCATACAGATGGAAACTATTTAGGAAATTCCTGGCATGAGGTACCAAAGTTAATTTGTTCTTGAACTGTAAGAATGCTTACTGAGTTTGAATGTACCTATGTGCTCAATTGTGCATAAATACAGTGTTTTATAGGGAAGTGTCACATATATACTTTCACACATACACTACATAGAATTGCTTATTCTGCAGCCACCTGAATTAGCAAAACGTGTCAAACTCAGAAAAAAGAGACTAATGTGGTAATATTCCAATTACTTCTCATTTTACACTGAAGAGCAAGAATACTTGCCTGACCTTGAACACTTGAGGGGGGAAAAAAAAGGTCAGTTTATAAACATCTGCCTTCAGGTTTATGTTTTTACTGTTTTAAAGTAATTTTGTTGCTAAACAAGTTCTTTACTCTCTGTACTAGATTCTGAAATGCATCAGTCAACTTGAGCTGGCACAGCTAATAGGAACTGGAGTAAAACCTCGTTACATCTCAGGGACAGTACGTGGCAGGGAAGGTTCTTTTACAGGGACAAAAGATCAGGCACCTGACGAATTTGCGGGGCTAGGGCTGGGTAAGTAATATAGACACTAAATATCTCGTGTGCAGGCACTTATTAGTCTGCATCTTGCTTGCTTTGTTGATGAATGTCAAGTTCAGAGATCCTTCTGAAATGGCATCTATGTGTGTATCTTGTGCTTTGAGTAGGCATCTCTGGAATGTTTGTTTTGCTGTGTGAACTGTTATCACTGGGATGAGAAAGTAAGAAACATAAGGAAATTATACTTTATTTCTTTTAAAATACAGCTGATCAAGTAAGAATGTATTGCTGATAGTATGACCAGATTTAATAATTAACTGTCTAAATATTGTACCACGTATGGGTAAAGATGTAGGGTATGGAAGCACTGAGACAGTATAACTCCATTAGACTGTTAGAAATTTTCTGTTTCACAAGATTGCTATGTATCTCCTGCTTTGTGAGTCACTTTATCTGCTGTCCTGCAAAATCTTTGCATTCCCTCAGGCTTTATTGTTTATGCAGTGTTCTTTTGGAGTAGTAGTGATTGTTTTACTAGTTATCCTGACTTTAGCCCTCAGCTCACTTCATTATCTGGCTTTGTGTTTTCCTCCTGCAGTTCTTACTCTGCAGTCAGTACTTTTCTTTCCATCATGCTCTGCCTTGGCCTGCCTCACCTTGCCAAGATTTGCTGAAGGGAAACCTTATCCCTGGAAATTACTGCCTTTGCCAACATCTCATGTACTGTGCTTCTCTCTGCCCTCATCATATGCATCTTGCACTTTAGTGTTCCCCAATGACATATCCAGCTTTACTTTTTCCAAGTACTGAGAGTACTTCTACATTCAAGTGACAGGCCCTTAAAAATTTTAAGTCCTAATAGCTGAAGAATGTAAACTGTAGTCAGGTGTCTAAATCATACTTGCCAGTCATTGGTGTTGTTCCAGCTCATAAATATTTTTTTTCCTTCTGTCAACTACATTTCTAAGGAACATAACCTGTGCCCAAATGCATAAAACCAAATTGAATTTCTGAAATGCTTGCTACTATGCACATATGGAAATCGAACTATTTTCTCTTAATAATATAATTTTAATCTTTAATTTTAATCTTATTGGAAGATGTTCAACTCGCTGGAATTTAGTTTTCATATGCTAAGTGACTGTGTTCTTGACAGGGCCCCCTTTCTTGAATGCTCTCAATTTTTTTCACTCTTCTTCACAAACTCTTTAGGAGATACTTTTCTTTCTGTGGTGACTTCGAAATACAGCTTTCCAGGCATCTATCCATAAAACTGTATTCCTGTGAGGAACCCATAATGTATATGCTCATGTATGTAGCTGTACATTGTACAGGCAGGTAATTATTTAATTAGTGAAGCTGCAGCCTGATGTCATGTAAGCCTCATCTTTCAAGCCTAGTTGCAAAATCTGGTGTACGTATGCATCAGCTTTCTACTCTTAGTGCTGAAGTGGAGGTGTGTAATTAAAAGCAAAACAAAAGGCACACTTACCACATGAAGAGCCATTCAGCTGTGTAATCTTGCAGCACCTACTTGTCAGTGCCTTCATCGCTCTTTCTATTATGAACCTTCTCTGTTTTACTTGAAAAATGGCATCACAAGCATTAGTGCTGTAAAAGTAAAGGAAAAGCCATTTATATTTTGTTTCCTTGAAAGGAATGGAGTTAAAACTTGGAGAGTTCACTGGAAAGTTCAGCTTTCTTCATCTCTAATTTCTGTTTGCAAAGTTATAAGACTGAAGTGATTAAGTTGTAGCCCAAGTGTGGCTTTTAGGTAACTGAAAATCCTCCTTGTCCATTGTGAATCTAAGGAATTAATTTTTCATAAAGCAAAATCATATAAGTGACTGTATGTTTCCTTGTAAAAGATCTCATAAACGTTGGAATAGAAATACATTAAAAAAAAAAATAGTCAGCTGCATGTGGAGGCTTTACAGCATTGATCATAAATCCTGCAGGAATAACAAGTTTCCATGTAAACTGCCAGAGTTGCTTAGGATTGTTTGACTTCAAAATGCCTCTCCCAGTTCACCTCACACAGAGCAATGTGTTTCTTAGCTGACACGTTGCCCATATTCAAGCCGACTGATCTCGACAATTGGTCTCTATGCTTAAAATAAAAGTTCAGATCAAATCCAACAGTATTACAAGTTGCTGAAATACTAGCATAAGGTGTGTGCCTATAAAAGGTACTCCAAAGAAGTCCTAGCAAAATTCTTCACGTGACCCTATTTGGCTGGATCTGATGACCACCACAGAAGCCTTCTCCAGCTGTGAAGCACAGCAAGGCTCAATGGCAGGCTTTTGGGAGGCAGTCTGAAGTGTAAAAACTTTCCTGTTCCTGCAAAGCTGAAAATAGAATCGCTGCTCTTCAGATCTGTTCTCCCTTATCTTTCTGACAGATTGCTTAAGAGAAAAAGCGTGCGTATAGAGTAGGTAGAATTACCCAGTTTGATTGCAAGATTGTGTTTATTTTTCCTGATGTTGAGGTTCTTAGAAGTTACAGGAAACTTCAGAAACTTAGGGCTGAGGTTGGCATTTTAATATGAGCTTTTCCTGGCGTTGTTTACTGTTTCTGGCTTCCAGAGTTGTTTCTTTTTTCCTCACAGTTGTTAGGTGATAATTTTGCTGTACTTGAGATGTAGCTGTGAGATGTAGTTTTGATGGGAGGAGTTCTCTATGAATGATTAATAAGAAAACTTTTGGGATGGATTTACTTACTTGCTGCTAATAGAGTGAGAAAAGTTCACCTTTGCACAATATTCTGTCCTATGCTGTATCTTTTCAGTAGCAAACTAACTAAGGATCCATTTAAAGATGGAGAGAAAAAGGTGGTTCTTGTGCTTTTGATTTTTTTTCTTCTTATTCATCTAAAAATTCAAAATGTGGACTATTACATGTGAGCTTACATATGGATACAGAACCTTAGGAACATTACACAGCAGTTCACTGCGATGCCCACTCTTGCGTGGGGAAAGTAATAATATACTTGTTGTGAATTAAAAATAATAACATTGTCATGACACCACTTCTCTTCCTCTTCCTTCCCTGCCTTTTCTGTGTTGTCTGTCATTCTCTTCCACATCTTGTTTACTGTAGTGGGTGGAAACGTGGATTGGAAGCAGATAGCAAGTATTCAGGAGTCCATTGGTGAAACCAGCTCCCAGAGTGTTGTCGTTGCTGTTGACAGGTACTGTACGAAATTTATTCTTCCCATCTCAGGGTTCCTTTTGAATATTTGAATTCAGTAGTCCAGTATTAGGAAGCAATTAATTTACCATGGGGGGCACTACATAGATATTAGCATATAAAGGTACTTCGGGGTTTGGTGGATTTTTCTTTAGAAGAGGGTATTTTTTTTTTTTGCAAGAAGGAATAAAGATCAGGTAGAAAGTCTTTTTTACTGATGTAAAATTATTACTGGGGATTTGCCGAATGGAGACAGCTGTACTGTCTGGTGAATTTTGATTTGTTATATATAGTAACAAATAGCAGATCTTGTTTTGCCGTAGTACAGGGAGCATTATTGATAGACAAACCCCTTTCCTCTTAAAAGTGGTTACCAATTTCTTGCTCTTCTCCAGGATATGTAGGTGTTGTCTGTTATTATCAACACTGTTTTTTCAGTGTTCCCTTCTGTGAATCATATTAACTGGTTTGATAAAACTTAAACAGTACACATCATCAATGTTCCTTATATCTGACAGTACCGATCTGACTGAGGTCTTAATGGATCTATCCATCTCAGTGTGTAAGAAGTCAGAAAGTATCATTTTCTAAGTGGTTGTCAAAATTGACAATCCCAGAACAAAGCACTGTTCTGAAGGCTTACAGGCTTTCTGTTATTGATTCTGTATAGCAGCAAGATCAATGTCAGTTCAGTGAAAGTTGCCTTGCAGTAAAACCACATTGAACTACCCAGAGGGGCTTAATGTCAAACACGTAATAGCTCTTTAGGTTTGCAATGTTTCTCCACACTTCATAATGAAAAGTGTTTCAAGTATCTATTTATCATAGCAAGTAGGAATCATGCACTCTGGAGAAGGCTGCCTTCTCCATTTGAAGCAGGCCTGCATAGTTTATAAAGCTATTGATGTTATTCATCTGTCACTGTCAACGAGCAGATAGAATTAGAAACAGTGTTCACTCCCCTGTCTCCGTGTATTGTGTGGAGTAATTTTTAAACATTAGAAGTAATTGAAATATTTCTGCTTTTATTTTCCCAGCTCAGTCTTTTTCCACAGTTTTTAATTTTGAAGAAATGACATGAGGCAGGTTATAAAGGCTTGAACACATGGTTAATAGATATTTTTTAAGACACTGTAATAACATCTTAAACTTTACTTCACAGAATATTTACAGGATCTACAAGACTGGATGGAAATGCTATTGGTAGGTTATATCTTTGTTTTTTTATTTATTTCCCTGCCAACTACAAACCATCTGTGTGATAAACCTTGGAACAATGCTATATTTTAATACCTGTGGTCATTTAACAGTGGATTTCGTTCGCTGGCTTTGTGCTGTATCTATGGATGAGCTGCTGTCTGCTACTCACCCTCGAATGTTCAGCCTGCAAAAGATAGTAGAGATTTCTTACTACAACATGGGTCGGATAAGGCTACAGTGGTCTAGAATCTGGGAAGTTATTGGAGATCATTTTAATAAGGTATCTATTAATCATTATGCCACTTGATTTATTGATACAAATTTTATTTAGAGATTTGCTGGAAACATTCTCATCTGAATTGCACTGATTTTCTGCCGTTCTCTGTAAGCAGTTTAAAACAACAAAAAAAATGTAAAGCTTGAAAAATTTGTAAGGCAGGGGTGCTCAGGATAATAAATGCAAAAACAGGATCACGCATTAAGTTATTTATTGTGATGTGAGTCTTGAACTAGCTGCTTTTAGTTACATGTTCTATGTGCTTGGGTGTTTTATGAAGCTTGGGATAGGTAAGAGGCTGTTTTCTGCTCAAACCTGTTTTTAAGATTTACACATTCGAATACAGCTCGAATACAGTAGAAGCCTTCACACTCAGCTTGTTTGTTTTGAGAAAGTTTTAAGTGCTAGGATGTATAATGTAGAAGATGGTTGGAATTGGTTAGGAATGAACAAATACATTAACAGTTATGGTTTACGGAATTGGCTGCTATTTAATTCTGTTTGTTTACCAGTACTGCTCAGTTTTACCATGATTAGATGTAAAGGGAACGAAACTTGGGCTGAATCATAGGAATTCTGATCCCAACTTACTTTAATTACTATCCTGTGTTGTCAGGTTGGCTGCAATCCCAATGAAGATGTAGCTATTTTTGCAGTAGACTCATTAAGACAGTTATCGATGAAGTTCTTAGAAAAAGGAGAACTTGCTAATTTCCGATTTCAGAAGGACTTCTTGAGACCATTTGAACATATAATGAAGAGAAACAGGTAATGACATACAATTAACTCACTTGGGATCATAAGCACCAGCTTTTGCAGTTGATGTTTCAAATTGCTCCTGTAAAATCAGTTTGCTGAAGACTGATAATATGCTAATGGATTAATTTAGTTTAAACAATTATCATTTATCATCTTCATTCAGGTCTCCTACCATTCGAGACATGGTGGTACGGTGCATTGCGCAGATGGTAAATTCCCAAGCTGCTAACATCCGTTCTGGTTGGAAGAATATTTTTTCAGTTTTTCATTTGGCTGCCTCAGATCAGGATGAAAGTATAGTGGAACTTGCATTCCAGACTACAGGACACATTGTCAGTGAGTATTGGTGATGATCAAACATGGTGAAGGTGTTGGTGACTCTGGAGACTGGAGAGCTTTGTTTCTCCATTGGCACTACAGCCTGCATAGTAAAGCTCACTGCATGCTTTAGGAAACAACGTTGTATATTTTACAAACAGTCCTCAGGTAAAACACTGATGTAATTCAGGGAGGTCATTGTCATCTGTCTTCCATTATGTCTTTTGAAACATTTGACTGCTTACAGTTTTCTGTAGCAATTCTAACAATCTGGAGGAAAAAAGACACAACAGCAAACTGCGTAGCCATTTTACTATCATGTTGTTTGCTTATCTGTCTCCTTGTTTCTGAATTGTTTGAGTACAGCTCTGCTGAGATAGGTGGAAGTACAATCAGTCTAGAGCTCAGACTTGAAATGATAAATGGATCTCTTTCTGTCTCAGCTTTTCATAGAATCCCCAAGGTTGGAGAAGACCTACAAGTTGATCCAGTCCAACCGTCCACCTGTCACCAATCATGCTCTCTTTTGCAAGTTCCTGAATTCTGAATGTTCTGTTCCTTCAGATTCCTTCTATTTAAAAATCAAGACCAGAGGACTGTACTGCTGAGGGAAAATGAATCATGTTGTAGGTGGCCCTCTGAAGCTCCAATCACAGACCTAGTGTTAAGCAATACACCTATTGTGCTCTTGGTCACATGTAGACTCCTGTAGGCTGGGTGCTACCTTGATTGATTTTGGACATGTACTATCAAAATGTAATGCTTTCAAAGTGCTTATTTTTGTTGAGCATTGGTGTTTTAGTTTTGATCAGTAACCAAGCTGTTCACGACACCGGCTGATGAACCATCATCTCATTACTTCTATTACAATTAATTTGTATTAGAATTAGTAGATTTTGGAAGCATTATTTTTTTTTCTTCTGTTCACACTTCTTTTTTTCCCCCCAGCAATTGTGTTTGAAAAACACTTCCCAGCAACCATAGACTCTTTCCAGGATGCAGTAAAGTGCTTGTCTGAATTTGCCTGCAATGCAGCATTTCCAGATACCAGTATGGAAGCCATCCGCCTCATTCGCCACTGTGCGAAATACGTATCTGATAGACCTCAGGTACAGTCTGTATTAAATTGAGTTTTTTAATGGACATTGTTGTAATAAGGAAAAAATCCTCTTGTGCTAATCTTAGCGGCTTCACTTCACGTTTAAGAGATTAGTGATAAAAAACATCTGATTCAGAAGGAACAGGATTATAAAATGCCATTTGTTTTGAAGTTATCAGCAATTTTCTCTCCATTTTGCCTCCCATCTTCATAGTTCATCTGTTGGCTTTCCTGAGAGCTGCTGGAGGCGAACATATTTCAGGATCTGCTTTATACTAAGAAACTGTGTAATGACATAAGCAAAAATGCTTGATCTCCTTACATTATGGTAGATCCTTACTTTCAGTGCTGTCTCTACAGAAGAGAGTAAGAGACTCAGAGCCACCAGCAAGCAAAACCTAACATTTGAATCCATCGTTGACTTTATTTTTGAGTTTTATTAGTATACTAAGCATTGCTTCAAAAAATAGTTCACCTTCTCAGAATTATTATAAGGATTGGTGGCTCACCTGAGGTATCAGACTGTAATACTAGGACAGTAGTATAAGTATGGCATTAATACAGTAGAGATTGTTATTTCTAGTCCAACTTGTGTTTTGTTTGTGAAGAATTGCTCTGACTCCATATAATGCTTTGTTTGCTTCTGAAGGCATTCAAGGAGTATACGAGTGATGATATGAATGTAGCTCCCGAAGACAGAGTGTGGGTGAGAGGATGGTTCCCGATTCTGTTTGAGTTGTCCTGTATCATCAATAGATGCAAATTAGATGTAAGAACCAGGTAACAATCAGTATTTGTAATTCACATTCTAGAAGGCTTACTTTACACTTGAAAAATAGAAACAGCTCTCTTTAATAAATGTAACCAGAGTAAAATGACTCATGTATGTGATATCACTATGGGAAGAGTAGACTTGTTAAGAACACCTTTTAAGTAGATGCTGGAATGTAGAAATTCTGTCTTCGTGTGTGAAATGTTTACCTTCTAAATATTCAAACACATCTTCAGTGCTTGTTGAGGATGAGTTACCCTGAAGTCTTGAAGATTTTATATACATATAGATGTATATAATTAACAGTTGATTTATCACCAAACTTTTAAATTATTTAAAACAACCGAGCTCAATATTTTCCATTAGATGATATGGAGACAGTTTATGCATAGAACATAGTAGTATGTACGACTCAAATTTAACTTTGCTAATATATCACAGTCAAGCATTATTTTGATGGGGAAGGTCAACTGTAAATTATCAGTAGGCCTCTTTTTTCTTTTACATAGGGTATTTGGTTGGATTAATACCCAAATCTATGTTTCTCTAACAACAGTACTGATCCTATCTGTTTTTTTCTTTAGTAAATGTGAAGGTAGGATGTTAGATTCTGTGATACATGCTCGTTACACATTCTGCTTTATTATTTGTCATAGTTGAGCTGGGTCAATCTTGTGTCATGTTTCCAGTGTTACTCTGATTAAAGAAATGTAAAATGCTCCACACAGTGACTAGATTTTGCAGTAGTGGAACTCAACAGCTAAATTCTGTTGGAATCTTCCTTTGTTTTTGATAGTGCTGTGACTCCAGTTATGCCTGCCCTCATGTGTCTTGTGTATCATAAGCTCTTCTCACACAAAGATGTATTAATTGGTTGAGGGTTGCAGAAACAGTTAAAAAAGCAAAGTTGCGCTCCGATCTCATGTAATGCCTTCTTCTTTTCCTTGAATATGTTTTCTTTTTTCCCTTACAAGACACGTTCTGGTGGAGTTCTGATGCTAAATACATATTTCTTACCTAAAAATGCTTGTTCCTTTTGTTTTCTGGTCTCTTGTATAAGTTGTAATCCTATTTGAAATGGCCACTACTGTTTTGCTACTGCATATGACTGTAAAGTACATTTCAAACTGCTTTTAAAGTTAATTGTAGTGTATCGATGAGACTGATGTACACATTTACCAGGGCAACATGCAATGTTCTTCATAATATTTGAGTTAGCTGTTGCTGTCCAGTCGTGCTTGGCTATTGCTTGTCTTTTTATAGCTCTTAATATTGTTGTTCTCTTTATTTCAGGGGCTTAACAGTAATGTTTGAGATAATGAAGACTTATGGCCATACGTACGAAAAACACTGGTGGCAAGATTTGTTTCGTATTGTCTTCAGGATATTTGACAACATGAAACTGCCAGAACAGCAGACTGAGGTGAAAAAGGAAATGGGAGGACTTACACAGAAAACATGTTCGGTAGTATAGCTTACCAAGTCATGGGAGGCATCCCTTCAAAATTGCACTGGTGGCCTGTGTTGCTAGGGTCTTTACTTTGTTTTATTGGCGTGCTGCTGGATTTATTGTCATCCTTCCCATGTTTTTAACCCATACGTTTAAAAGGAGTAGCAGTTTATGCTACAGGAAGTGGGAGAATATAGTATAAAATGCAGTATATTTAGTGTTTGTAAGAACCTCAGCATTTATGCATGATGGCAGATCTGATGCACATCGTTTCACGGCAGCAAGCTTGTGATCACGAGTAAGTCACAATTAGGAGAAATAGTTCTGCTTGTTCCAAACTTTCTGTGACTGGAAAATAAAAGACAGCACTGCTTTCACTGTACCTCTTTGACCCTACAGACAGATACTATCCAGACAAGTGAAACTGACATGGGTAAATTACATGTCTTAACAATGACAACTGTTCAGGAAGCTTCACCTGACAGTTTATAGAAGCAAACTCTCTAATTTTTTATTGTCTAGAGAATATTTGAGACACAGAAAGCTTAGCTTGGTGTTAAAACTATTGAGCTAGGGTACACGCTAAGTTTGCTTTCAGTCTCAGTGAGGATACATTTGTTAGTCCTGCAGTTTGGTCTCTAAGAGTAGCTGTCTGTTCCCCTAGTTTGTTTTAAACCTGCTAATTAGCAAAGCAAAAGTTGAGGGCTTTAAGTTTGAGGAGTCTGAGGTAGAAAAGAATGGCATGCCACTGTAAAGCAACTAAGTTACATAAATGTATGTTTATATACCTACTGGGAGATATATCCTAAAAGCTTCATCTTAAACTGAGTTGTAGCTTCTTTTTCCTTTTAACCTTCCTAGAAAGCCGAATGGATGACAACTACTTGCAACCATGCACTTTATGCAATATGTGATGTATTTACACAGTACCTGGAAGTACTGAGCGATGTTCTCTTGGATGACATATTTGCACAGCTCTATTGGTGTGTGCAGCAAGGTAGGACTGTACCAAATTATGTTAAACAATGCTGACATCTTTCTGCGTTGAAAGCAAGTAAACAAATGCCCCATTTTTCTTTTCCAGACAACGAACAACTAGCACGGTCTGGTACGAACTGTTTGGAGAATGTTGTCATCTTAAATGGTGAAAAATTTACCCTAGAAATCTGGGATAAAACTTGCACTTGCATGCTGGACATCTTCAAAACTACAATTCCTCATGCGTAAGAGGACTGTTGATACTTCACTTTGTAAAATAGTTCAGCTGGATGGCAGTGGTTTCAGACCGTTAGATGTCTAATGGGCGAGGTGAACAGAAAGCTGTTATGTGCTGGATTTACTTTTTCTGTGCTGTAAATAAACTGTTAAAAACTAGATATACCATATAGGAGATACAATATCTGTATCTGTAGCTTTATTCAATCTCAGAAGAGCAGTTCTTTTGAGAAGTACTGTCTGCTTTTTTTGGTCTTTTTTATTGTAATAGAGAGCAACCGATGGGCAGGTTTTGCCGTTTGTCGTTACATGTCTAATTTTTTTTACACAGTCTATTTTTCTTCAAAAAATACTAGTTACAATGCTGCTATTACCTTGCAGATATAAGTCTCTATGATGGATGCTAACCACCAATGCTATTGGGTTTTTTTGTTGCTTGGTTTATTTGAACCCTAATCTTCTTGAGAAGATGAACATGCATGTTTCATAATGCCTTTTCCCTTTGTGTTATTGCTCTGTGGGAAATTTTCTAAGAATGAAGATGTTCTGAGTTAATATGTTACACGTACACAGCATAGAGCAGAGCAACAGAAAACCACTTCCAGCATTACCAGAGATTGGGTTTTCTTTTTTGCTTCTTGCTTCATCACCACTGAGATGTAGCACTACTTATTTTCAAGCCTGATGATGTTGGATTGCTGCTAGTGCTTGTTCTTTGTGAGCTAGTTCTTACCATTTGCCAAGTTCTGATCTGAATAAACCTAACTTAGTCCGCATGTAACAACCCCACCTACTTTTCTACATGAGTCACTATGAATGATTTACATTTAAGAAATTACTGAAATCAAGCTGTAACATTAGGGAGCCTGCAATTTGTGTGCATTTTGGTAACTGCCAAAATGAAAAATGGAAACAATATCTCTGGGAATAAAGGTCTGATTAAATTAGCCCTAACTTGCTATGTCCCACAGTCGGAAAGCAGGCTATGTTCTAGCAGAGCATTAGCTTTGGTTTCCACATAAGATCAAAGCGTACGCTTCTGGGTAGTGTTGCAGTTGTATACTAGAAACTGTTTCAGAGCAGCATATGGAATATCCTGATGTTTAGACATACCCAAAATACTTCTATTGCCTTTAGCTGTATGATGAAAAATATTGCTAAGGGATTTGGTTTAGTAGCTTAGTGGGTAGGGATGGTGATAGGAGGATGGTTGGACTAGATGATCTTGTAGGTCCTTTCCAACCTAATGCATCTATGAATCTATGCGTTATTTCCTTCCACAGATTTCCGTTCTTTATTTCCCATCTCTTAAAATCTTTCTGAGCCTTCTTTGGGAACTTCCATTTTGTTATCCCTTCTTCCACTGCTGGGAGCTTCCTAACTTCTGCAGGGTTAAGTCAATCACACTTGGGTTTCACACGCAAGTATTCCCTTGAGCAGATGTAATCAGTCTTCTTTGCCATGGCTCGTTTCTTTCTGAGCACTTCCTGGGTGGCACAGAGCTACTTAAAAATAGTCCCTTGCCTTTACATGTTTTATTACAGCTGAAGCCATAATAAAGCTGAAGTTCTCACATGGGGGGGAAGAAAAAAAAAAAGAAAAAAGATAATGATATACCAATATTTATTCATACTTTTAATGGAAACTTTGTACTAGCTTCTTTTCTTTTTCTGTCTGAGGCAAGTCTTGGCTTGCTGGCAGTAAGAAAGCCAGACTGAATGCCCTCTTGTTCTGGTGAACAGATTCCTAGCACTATTTGTGATGACCTGGCTCTGCCCCCCTTAGCAGATGGAATTTTTGAGTTTAGTCTGATTTATTTTTGGCTGTCAAGGTTTAACCTGTGATCCAGAATAATCTGCAGCTTGTGTCATGGTAACTTTCAAGAACCCATTATTTGCTCTGCGTTGTTGCCTCACTTAGATGCCTTTAGATTTTATCTTTTCATTTTCTGTTTTATGTCATATTTCAGCTGTATGGAGATCAGTGATGTGTCAAGTTGGGATCCTTAACGCTTTTGGAAAGCTCTCACTAATGAAATGTGGTCAAAAATGTTCATCAAGGGTTGCCTTATGTGGATGGAGGCCTTATTCCACAAATGCCTGCTAAATAGTTTGAGATGCTAACAGTGACCAATAACTTGAATTTACTTTCTAGCAATACACGCAGCAGAGAGAGCAAGCAATGATGTGCCCACTTAATTATTTGACCTGATCTCCTTCAGTTCTTGTTGGGCACAGACAGCCTCCATAAACTACAGTTAATGAAATTTTAAGTGCTTAAGGCACAGAGCCTTGAGACAGCAGCACGCTATAGGAGAACAGCGGCAGAGAGATCAGAAATACTGTAGGTGTCCTGTTGCCTCATAACAGCAATGAACTAAAGTGGACGAGCTGAGTTACTTTTAGAAATAGAACCATAATGCTGGGATGTACCCCAGGTAGAGAATGGCAGAGGGTCTCCACAGCGTGCTGACTTGGCCCGGGGTAGGTAAATTCAGTCCATGTTCTGAGGAAAGCTTAAGGCAGTATGAGAGAATGAGGCTGGCTAATGACACTACAGTACTGATATTCTGCCTAGAACCAACACTGAATACGTATGAAAGAAGAAAACGTATATAATTTACTCCTTAAAAGTGAAATTAGTTTGTTAATTTACAGAGTTGTCTATGACCACTTCTTACATTTTCCTTCCTTAAACTTAACTTTGAAAACAAACCAGCCACTGTATTAAGAGTGGTTTGCCTGCTAAGAGCATTGGTTCTGAGTGTTATTTTATGCTTACTAATGTATGTATTTGTTACTGGTTTTGTGTTTTCAAGGCTGCTGACTTGGAAGCCAGTCAGTGGGGGTTTTGGCCCTGTATCACCGTCTGATGCAAAAGAGAAACTGGTAAGCTGTGAAATAAATACTTGAAAAGCTTGAGAGAGTTTGGTACAAATATATCAGGTCCAGAGGAGGGCCACAAAGATGATTGCAGGGCTGGAGCACCTCCCTTATGAGGACAGGCTGAGAGAACTGGGGCTCTTTGGCCTGGAGAAGGGAAAAAGGTCCAGGGGGGACCTCTTAGGGGCCTTCTAATACCTGAAAGGGGCCTACAGGAAAGCTGGGGAGGGACTTTTCAGAAGGGCAGGTAGCAACAGGACAAGGGGAAAAGGTTTGTAACTGGGAGAGTGTAGGTTTAGTCTTGATATTAGGAAGAGAATCTTTACTGTGAGGGTGGAGACACTGGCACAGGTTGCCCGGTGAGGCTGTGGATGCCCCCTCCCTGGAAGCACTCAAGGCCAGGCTGGATGGGGCTGTGAGCAACCTAGTCTAGTGGGACGTGTCCCTGCATAATATAGCAGGGGATTAGAACTGGATAATTGTAAAGGTCCCTTCCAACACAAACCATTCTGTCATTCTATGTGATGTAGAGAAGCAGAAAACATACTTTGTTTAAACTCAACTTGTAGTTTTCAGTTAAATGGAAAGGTTTTTCTGGGTACAGTACTGCTTAATAATTAAAATCAGCAAGGAGTTAAGAAAGAAAAGTCTGTGTTTGTTACAGTGTTCAAAGAGGATCCGAAAGGTTGGCTGCAGGTCATTAACTGTATGTGTTTGGGGTGATGTCCTTTGTCTGGTACAGCTTCATCAGAGGTGATGCCATGTTTAGGGTGTGGATTGTTTTCCGGTGTGGGGACTGTTTCTGATTTGTTGTGTTAAATATTTCCCTTTGATATATTGTCATGGTGAGAGAATGCCAGAAGTGGACAGATTCCCAAAACCAGATGGATCTTTTTTCTTCGAATTTTATCTGATAGTAAGAACTCAAACATGAGTGTTTAAAACAGCAGACATACAGAACCATCAGATTTCTTAGGACTGATTGAATAAACGGATAGAAAGGTTGGATTTGCCTGTGATGTGTAGCCCTGTAGCTACATCAGCTACTGCTGGTGAGAAATTGCAGAGCTTTGGGGTATTCTCCCACCATGGTTGCCTTAATGTTCTGGACAGATTAATAGAATGCTCGCTAATAAGTTGTTCAGGGATAAGGTCACTAGAAGTTCTAGCTCCCTCCATTTACCTTCAGGACATGTTAGTGATGGCTTAGTACTTCATTGTATGTGTGTTCTGTCAGTCACTGCTGTTGTGACTCACTTAATTTTGGTGGTTTCGTGTATATAACATTTGCTCTAAGTGCTGGCTACGTTTTTGATCCCTTTATATCAAATACAGTAACATGCAACCATTGAAAGTCTTAATTGTGAATAAATTGAAAGATCTTTTCTCTTTTAAATAGTTTAACATGAATACTTTTAAAACATCCTTTGTCTTCAGTGTAAAAAGGCACTTTACTTACTTTACTTACTTCAGAAGTACCAAAACTTGTATAGTAGTGTTAGAGGATATAGATGTTGGATGCTTTCTTTTGGTAAGACAATTTTTGAAGACGTCAGATGTTTCCATTTAATTTTTCTTCTGATTCCAACAGCATTTTTTGTATATTTGAACTGTCTATCTATAATATAATATCTCTTGAAGGTATATTTATACTTAATGAAGATAAAACCCTTGGTTATTTATTGGGATGTGGTATGTGCTTCATAGGAAGTGTGCATGACTGGATTTAAATCTTGCTAACAACACAACTCCAGTGAAACTGAGGGAACAAATGCCAGTAGAAATGCTGGGTTATCGAAAGGATCAGTAACAAATCACAGTTAATGAACATACTTGATTAATTACAGTTGTGCTGTTTCTGCTCCTTCAATAAATACTTTCTTGAATATTGTAGTTGATTTTAATACTTCCTATTCACTTAGGCTGGAATAAAGGCATTTATTAAAACAAAAGCAAAAAGAAACTGATAGTTATCTTTCAGAGTCACTCAGCATCCTCCTCCCGCTACGTTTTACTACGGCAAATTCCTTGAATGCAAGAATATTATTAGGAGCTTGTAATTAAGAATGTTGAAAGGAATAAAGGCAAAATTGATAATACCTTGTGTTGTTTGGGGGTGTCATGAGTGTTTGTTTTCACCTCTTAGAAAGGAATATAGCTCTCACAGAAGGCATTAGAAAATTTTGTTCTCAATAAAGATAGGGCATTTCCAAGTATCAGAACATTACATCAAACCTGATGTGCTTCATCTGGTACTCGGGTAGATAATTATAGGACAAGGGGGAATGGTTTTAAGCTCAAGGAGGGAAGGTTTAGATTGGGTGTCAGGGAGAAGTTCTTCACAGTGTGGTGAAGTACTGGAACAGCCTGCCCAGAGAGGCTGTGGATGCTCCATCCCTGAAGGTGTTCAAGTTGGATGGGGCCCTGGGCAACCTGGTCTAGTATGAGATCTGGAGGTTGGTGGCCCTGCTGTGGCAGGGATGTTAGAACTTGAGGATCCCTGGGGTCCCTTCCAACCCAAGCCAGTCCACGGTTCTGTGATTACAACCTTTGACTGACATACAAAAAGAAATACCTAGAATCCTACTGACTGTACATTGCTGTGTAAGAAGCACACTGCTAGCGATGATTAGCCCAAAGGAGTTCTCTGTAAATAATTTTTCTGGTGTTTCATTATAGGATACAGTCTCCCAGAAATCTGTAGATATTCATGATACTGTTCAGCCAAGGTCTTCAGATGGACGTCCACATCAACCCAGTGTGGTGCCTACAGGAGGTGAAGAAGTGAGCAAAGCCAGACCAACAGCAAGTGCGTGCTTCTCAGTGGTTTGGTGTCTTGTGTAGTACATAGCAGGTGTCCAGTGTCTTCGGCTGTTGCTTCAACTGTAATTTAAGAAACGTCACGTGGAAAAATATTGCATGGATTATGTTTTTGTCTCCATGCCTTAAGACAGAATTCCTTTGGAATACTGTGGGATCTGCATTCTTGAGCTGTGCAGTAGAAGCATAGAGATAAGCTGCTGGCTTCTGTAGGCTCTTTACTTAGCTCAAAATGTTAAAAGTTGTGCTCTCCTTACAGTGCTGTATCAGTGAGCAGTCTTTCCTCACAAGAGCGAAGTGGAATGCAACAGAATTGATCGCTGAAAACAAGTATACGTAGACAGATTTGAAGGGAGTGTGTCAAACCTTTCAGATAAAGTTTTGTGATGTTGCCCAAAATGCTCTTGCCTAATGGTATGACCAAGGTACCCAAGTACAAGCTGTGGCTGGGATACTGCTCTTACCTTTTGCCTCCCCTGCCTGTGGGCAGTCTCACAGCTGCTGCTTCTTGCCATTGCACTGTTGCTCGAAACAAGGTTGCTAATCTTGGTCATTTTTATGTAATGCGGAATATTTGTCCACTATGTGGCAGGTGATACATGAAAGGTTAAGAAATAATTTTTAGAAGCCTTCCTTGTTATCGTGGTCATCAGTTTTTAGAGGAATAATTTAGATGGAGGGGATTCCAGAGTTGGTTTACGCTCTTGAAGTTGAGCTCTTTCAGGAGTAAATCGAAGAACAGCTTTAAGGTAGTATGGTAACGCTGTAGTGTTATAAGCTAAGAAACAATTCCTTTTTCTTTTTTTTTTTTTCAAAGAATTTCCAGAACAGAAGTTATTTGCTGCTCTTCTGATCAAGTGCGTTGTACAACTGGAACTCATTCAAACTATTGACAACATCGTGTTCTTCCCTGCAACTAGCAAAAAGGAGGATGCAGAGAATCTAGCAGCAGCACAAGTAAGTAAAAATTTAACAGGTGTATCTCTTTTTAACAGCTTTTTCCATAGACTCCTGCAACATTGAGTTTATAGCTTTCAGAAGTGCCAGGGAACTGTTGTGTAAAACTGGGTTTGCTGTGCTTCTGTGGTACAGTGGAGATGAGAACGCTTCTCCCTCCAACGAATGCAACTTTTCATACTGCTTTTAGTACAGGCACAGTTGAAAACAGAGTAGGATTGAGGTATCACGGGAGCTTACTGAAGGCAGTTGACAATTCTGACCTGAAATCTTTTCTTTTTTATCCCCAAATAGAGAGATGCAGTAGATTTTGACGTCCACGTGGATACACAAGATCAAGGGATGTATCGTTTTCTGACATCACAGCAGCTTTTCAAACTCCTCGATTGTCTGCTGGAATCTCACAGGTTTGCTAAGGCCTTCAATTCCAACAATGAACAAAGAACTGCTCTGTGGAAAGCAGGTGAGTCAGTCCATCCCTGTGGAGAAACACAGGTCAGGAATGTGCTACTGTGCTTTGAACTGATGGAAAGAAAAAACGTCTAATAATACGGTGCTACTAAAACTTCATTTTAATATGAGGCCGTGATTTGATAACCTTAGACACCTGGAAGTGGAAGACATCCCATCTATATGGATGCAAATCCCTTTTGAATTTCCAAAGATGTAATGGGCTGCTGCCTGTGGGTGTACATGGCTGCCAAGTTGGTCACTGGCTGTAGGTGTGAGTCCTGTGTTTGGAAGCAGTGTTAGGAGGGTTGTGGGCTCACGAGTTTGCTCTTGAAATGTGTGCTGTTTTCCCAAACAGGTTGCAAATGGAGTCTCTTTACCACAGCAGTAAAATTAGCAATTTTCATCATTAAATACATAATAGATATTCAATAAAACACTTACATGTTTATACAGATACATCTATTATTTCTGCTTATATGTATTGTATATTGTATGGTTCTTCTAACTGTCCATATGCAGGACATGCTCGGGAGAGGTATGAAAAATGTAAGTGAAAGCAAACAAAACCTGAAATGGATGCTTGGAATTTCTCTAGGTTTTAAAGGCAAATCCAAGCCAAATCTTCTGAAGCAGGAGACGAGCAGTCTTGCCTGTGGGTTACGCATTCTGTTCCGCATGTACATGGATGAAAGCCGGACCAGTGCGTGGGAAGAAGTCCAGCAAAGGCTTCTGAAGTAAGGGCTATGTAGCAGAACCTGTTCATGTTACCTCTGTTAAACAGTGGTCTGGTTGTGGTTTGGTTTTTTTTGGTTTTTTTTTTACAGTAAACTTACTTGAGGGAACACTGCTACTGCAGTTCATCATCCTGCTCCATACTGAGGTCCTAGGACTTAAGTTTTCATTTGAGCAAAGCCACTGCTTTTTTATTAATAAGACTTACAGAAGCTTTCTCAAAGTGATGTGGTTCTGTGCCAGGTCTCTGCGCCGCTGTGGCTGGTTACAAAGCCATAGCTCACCTGGCAGTGGAGCTCAAACTACACTGTGAGTTATTGGCTTGTGTCTTTTCTCTCCAGTGTCTGCAGTGAGGCTCTGAGCTACTTTCTTACTCTCACATCAGAAAGTCATCGGGAGGCCTGGACTAATCTCCTGCTCTTATTTTTGACTAAAGTCCTGAAGATAAGTGATGAAAGGGTAGGTAAACCAAACTACTTGAGATGCTGCATTAAATACCATTCCAAACCATCATTTCTTTGTGTGCAGGCACACATTTTGCTTCAGAGGTTCCTCTGCTGTGCAGGGGTGTGTGTTGTGGCAGACTGTGCTGCAGCTGTCTCGATGGTTACTGATGACTGCAGTGCAGAATGGGGATGCAGTGACTGCTCAACCATCTGAGAACGTTTTAAAGATGGTAAAATCATTCAGAAATGTGTTTTTAAGTTGCTTTTATGACTCTCCTGCTGAAGAGAAGGGTTAGTGGCTGGTACTGCTTTCTAAGTACCTGGAAATAACTCCTGGTTTTGCTTCCAGTGTTGCATCTGAATTACCTTGGCCTTTTCCAAAGCGGTTCTTGATTAAATAAATCTGTATTTAGATCTCCCTCCATTTCTAGCAGAACTTGTCTGAAATATTAAGTGAAGGAGGCCAACTGCAACCACACATGTAACAGATAAGGGCAAAGTTCTTCCAGTTGAGGAATAAAACATAGCAGACATGGGTGTGTAGCTGGTGAGCATCTGTCAAAAGGTTGGACAGCTGCCTTAACCTTACCCCAACACTGCAAACTTCCATTCCAGTGCTGCTTTGGATTGTCACTTTGTGGAGTTTTCACCTTGACTCAAGAGAGTGTTTAAAGTTCTTCACTGGCAGACATTCTGAGCTGTACGGGTGTGTTGTGGAATAACCTGGTGTGTCTGTTTTCTCCTCAGTTCAAGGCTCACGCCTCTTTCTACTATCCCCTCCTGTGTGAGATCATGCAGTTTGACCTTATCCCTGAACTTCGAGCGGTTCTGCGAAGGTTTTTCCTGCGGATCGGCGTGGTTTTTCAGATATCCCAACCACCAGAGCAGGAGTCTGCAATGAGCAAGCAGTAGCAGGCGGTGAGCTGGGATTGCTCCGTTCGAAGTTTGAAGTCCTCAGCTAAAGAAAAGGAGCAGGTTAGCTGGGCCGTTTGTCTGGATATCCACGGGAGTGGTTTCTTTGTATGGCAGCGCGTATCTAAGGCTGAGCGGTACAGATGCTTACACCTGTAATTAAGGCTTGCAACACTCCAGTCCCTTCATTTCCTGATGGATTATCTGTCGGTTTCTCTGCGCTGGCCAGTGCTGAGCACAGGGCCAGTTTTTAGCACAGCCCTCTCATCAGCGTGGGCTGCCACATCCCTTACTGTCCTAGACAGCGGTATAGCAACACGTGTTTGTGGCGGGTGAGGAAGGAAAACATACCCAAAGAACTCTGTGTGTAAAGGTTTGAGCTTCTGCAAGAAGTACAACTCAGGAGAGCTGTATTTTGAAGGATCAAATGTTTATAGTGAAAAGAAAAAGGAGATGATTGTTCATGGTAAGAGTTATTTAGCAACTATGTCTGATATTCTAAGATTATTTGCACACTCAGGCTGACTGAGACATCGGTAATCATCCTTCTGTGAAAATGTACAGAGACGCAGGTCTGTAATATAAACTCTTTAACACTATACAGTTCTTCCCCCATCGTTTGATTTCTGTACTTTTTGATTTGTTGAGAACCCATAACACTTTGTTGTTTACCAAATGCACTAGAAGTTTGGGTTTCTTTTGGGGGTTGTGGTTCACCCATCCGGTTCCGTTGTAGCGCGGCCGTTGGCGCTGCTGACGGTGGTGGAGAACAGAGGTACAAGAATCACACGTGGCAGAGCTGCCTGTCACGTTTTAGGGCTTTCAGCACAACGAGCCATCCAAACGATGATCCTTCCAGGACTGGAACTTGAATCACTGCAAACAAGTCTAGGTTGTGTCTGCTGTCACACGTTTTTTTTGTTTGATGTAGATTTCACTCTGCTGTACAGAATTTCATGTTGAATATATTCGAGTAACGAATCGGGCATGGTTTGGGGACGGTTAAATTTATTGGAAATGTATTCATACTGTGAATTGTGCTCTGATGGTTGAAGACAAGATTGTCAAGCATTCTCTATTACAATGGATGTAGAAATTTTTTTCAGATGGACAAAATGTATATGGTACAGATATGTAAAGTTTTCTATGTAAAAAAATTCTGTACAACTTTCTGTACAATATTTGGTTCTCATCTGGCATACTCTAATCGGGTTATAGGTCAATAAAGTTTTTGAACTCTTTCATCAGTGCAATCAAAACCAGCCTAAGGCACAGCACTTGTTTTATACCTGGATCCAGCTGCTTGAAACTGAGGGAGAGCAGCAGAGCAGGTGGCAGAGCAGGCTCTGGCAGTGACTGCAAGCATTCAATGCAGGAGGTAGGGAAAAGCCACTGAGGGGAATTAAAGCGCCTGAACACGCTGTGGTTTCTGCTCCTAATGTTAATTGGGGTGTAGCAAAAAGGGCACTGCCTACTTCTGTTACCACAGGTACCTGCCTGCGTTCTGTCCCCACATCTGTGTTCCCTTCCTCACTTTAGTTTGAGTGGAAAAGGCCAAGTCCCTGTTCAGCACTGGTTCACTGGAAGCAGACCTCCAGTAGTGTCATTTCCCTTCCGCTGCCCTCCTGCTCATGCTGTGCTGTGGCTGTTAGCAGCAGCTGCAGGGAGGGAAAGCTGCTTCATTGGGGCAGGGGTTGCAGCTGCATTTACTTGGCAGAGGTGGCAGGCAGGATTTTAAAATAAAAAATAATAATTAATTAAAAAAAAACGAAGTGGAACTTTGGGTATGCAGAAAAGGCTGAAGGAAGGACGTGGAGGATCTTTTTTGAAGGGCTGAGAGGATTGGGAATAGCTGAAGAGCAGAGCTGCTGCTCAGCCACGCCTCCATGGGTTTCCCTGCTCTGCAGAGAGCCTGGGCACTCTGCTTCCTTCCTGAGAAGGGGAGCTACAGCAACTGTGAAATTAAAGCAACTTCAGTCTTCTGTCAGTTTTAGTAACAAAATAATTTATTATTACCTCTTAAATCAGAAACATAAATTAAATCTATACCACACTGTATCTCCACCACAAGCAAGTTAGGAAGGTAAGACACGGTGCTAACCGTGTGCCTGCTCCAGGCACCGCAGCACTCATTCAGCACAGAGAAGGGGATGTGCCCCCTCCTCACTCACACTTTCGGTAAAAGCTCAGACTGTTGCATCAGTGTTTCCAAACACACTTAAGAGTTTTGCTATAAGGAAACCTCAGACTGAACTCTGATTTAATATCAAATGCACACACACGCTGCGTTCCCACTAAATCCACCTCTGAGGCCGAGACTAACGAGTACAAAAAGTGCAAAAGCTGCCCGAGCACTTACTGTCCTGCTGCACGGAGTGCAGAGCCCCGTGCTGAAGGTCCCCACGGCACGGCAGCTCGTTTCTTCATTATTGCTACTTGAAATACGCACGGAGCTCCACGCTATCACCATCGACTACACCCACCCCTACGAGAGACCCTGGAAGTGCAGCGGTGCCGAACAGGACGGTCCCTTCCCTTGCTGCAAGGCACGGGTGTGTTCTGCAGGGGCTGTGCTCAGCCGTGCGCGGTGGAGAGGCCGTGCCAGCCCAGCGGCAGTGCGCCCTCTGGGGACAGCTTTGCAGGGCTGGGCTGCTCCTCCAGGAACCTGCGCAGCGTGGCTGCCGATCCCGGGCGCAGCCAGGGCTCCGTAGCGATGGAGTCAACGGAGCTGGGCGGGCGGCTGTCTTTGGAGGGGGGGGGCTTCAGCAGGTCGTCTGCTTCTCCTAGGGCAGCGTCCTCACCTGGGGGGACAGGAGCAACACGGGTGTGCTGAAGGAGACCTTAATGTCATCGTTACACTGAAAACCCTGCTTTGTCTGCAGCAAGTGGAAATAGACACGAGCATGAAAAAGATATCTAGCTGTCCTCTTTTTGGACTTAGTTTCAGCCATAGTACAGTTAACAGCAGCGTGCAGTTGGAGAAAACAGAGCCTAAAGACACTGAATTCTCTCTGTGCTCCTTTCTCACTCAGAGTGAGCATCACCTTGCTTTTATTGTTTCTGTCTGGGAGACAGTAGTACTTAAATGTGGGCAGATGCAGCCTCTGTTCTTCTTTACCTCTTCCACAGCCTGACTGAAAAAGAGATTTCTGTCTTATATTAAAGAACTCATCGGCACAAAGCGCATCACATGAAAAATTAAAGGCCAGGCCTCCCACCAGCATCGCTCAGGGTTTGCTCTCTTTCCACCAGCATCACCACCGTGCTGCAGGCACCCACGCGGCACACTGCACTGTGAGCAGCAGTACAGACGGGACAGGTAGCAGTGCACAGGCAGCACTCACAGCATCTCATCCCACTGCACTCCTCTCAGCCAACCGCTCTCCGTTCAGCTCCAGGCACTGCGTTAGCACTCGTTCCTTTAACTGCCGTACTGCGGAGAGGTGACGCCGTACGTAGTGAGACACGAGCGTACCTGAGTGAGCGCGTCTCTGCTGGAGCTGGCTCAGCTCTTTGTTTTTGCCTTTCATCTGATCAACATCCAGGCTGAAGTCGGAGTGCAAAGAAACGCCGTCCGGCTGCAGCAGCGGCGGCTGTGCTGGTGGGGCATCCTCCTGCAGGAAACACCAACGCACCAACCCTACGCTTACACAGCTGTCCTGGTTTGGCCGGGACAGTTCATTTCCTTCGCAGTCGCTGATGTTTCAGATTCAGGAGGAAAATAATGCTGAGAGCACACCGATGTTTTAGTTATTGCAGAGCACCACCCAGAGCTCTGCCACAAGGTGGGACAGCTGCGAGGGCACGGGCAGGTACCCAGAGCAGGGGGCACCCACAGAGCGTCGGAACTTCACCCCGAGCATGTGCAGAGCACTGAAAAAGTGATGCAATGATTGGAAAAGCTACGCCATCAGCATGGCAGTTCCAAGGAGGTGCAAAGCACTGCAGTCCCTGTAGTGCCCTGCGCAAGGCAACACAGTCTGGGTTATTCCTGCCTCTTTCAAAGGCAAACACATCCGTGGGGCTGCTTTTACTCAAGGACACGGGTGCACTTGGCGGGTAATGCAGAAAGATGGGTAAGTCCGTTGTGTACCTCAAGGTGATCTGATGCTGGGTGAGAACAGCCTATAATCTGTGTGCCGTTCTGAGCTCCACGGTTCAAAGATGACAGGGATCTCCTAGGAGGAGTCCAGCAGAAGGCCACAAAAAAGATACAGGGCTGGGAGCATCTCCAAAAGGGGGAAACGCTGAGTAACCTGGGGCTGCTCAGCCTGGGGAAAAGAAGACTGAAGGGGGATCTGATAAATGCCTTTAAATATCTAAAGGGAGGTGGGAGGCAAATGGATGAGGCCAGGCTCTTCTCAGTGGTACACAGCGATAGGATGATGGAATCTGGACTGGCTTCAGCATGCAACAGTTCAACACCACACACCATCTCTTACGGTCTCAAGGACTGTTACTACAGATGGCGCCCAAATTCATGGACTAAATGAGCTCAATGGACATTTTAAAGAGATAACTCACAGACAAAGAGCAATGATATCTGTACGTATGCAACAAAGAATGGCAACAGTAGTGGTGAGGATGCACTGGAAAGAGTAAGACCTGAGCACAGCACAGATGGTGTGGAACAAGGGATTGATATAGTGCAGGTTTGAGCTGGAATAGAATTAATTTTCTTCATTTTAGCTATCATGGGGCTATGCTTTGGATTTAGGAGGAAAATGTTGACAGCACGCTGAGGTGATAGTTATTAGTGAGTAGTGTTTGCACTGATCAAACACTCTTCTGCTTTTCATGCTGCCCACCCCAGCTGGGATTGGGCAGGGAGCTGGGAGGGGAGAGAACCACCACAGCTGACCCAGACAAACCAACCAGAAATCCCACACCGTGTGGTGTCATGCTGAACAATAAAACTGGGGGAGTTGGCCAGAGGGCTGCCATTCCTCAGGGAGTGGCTGGGCTTCAGTTGGCCAGCAGTGAACAGTTCTGTAGTGCATCACTGTTCCTATGATGGTTTGGTTTGTGGGGTGTTTTTTTTGTACTTTTCTTCACTGTTTCTTACTAAGCTGCCCTTATCACAACCCATGAGTTCTTGCACTTTTTCCAGTTCTCACCCCTAACCCACCTGGTGGGAGTGAGCAAACTGCTCTATCATGCTCAGCTGCTTGCCAGGTTAAACCACAACAGCATTACTTTTAGAAAGGGCAACTAGCCATACAAGTACACCCTTAGTATCCATACCATCCAGCCAGTAAGGAACCACAAGAACTGTCCAACAATGATAGGTTTGTGGCCTATCTTCGTATTTAAGTCAATCTGGTTACCATACTTACAGAGCACTCCAGTGCTTTCTTCTTTATTCGTCTCCTCTCCCTTGCCGAAGGTGGAAGCTGTGATGACAGGTCAACTTCTTCTAAGGCAGAAAACATTTCTCCATTAGCACCTGCAAAAGAGGGGATATCAGTTCACAGAGGACAGCCTGCTGAAGCCTCAGCTTATCAAGGTTTATTAAATGCAACAAGCAGTGTTTGGCTCAGGTAGCCTCAGAGCTCTGTGTCACTGGGGGCTGAAAAGCACCTGCAGGGCTGCAGCACAGCTGCCTTCCTCTTCACAGGTGTCCACAGACACCCATCCCAGCCAATATTACAAGCAGGCTATTTGGCCAAATTCTAGACTGATGCACTCACATCATCTGAGCATCTTTCTTTTCATCATCTGAGCAGTAAACAAATAGGATTTCCTAATCTGAAGATTTTGACTACGGAGAACACCAGATGCAATGAAAAAGGCTGAAAGCAATACCCCGTGCCCCTTATAATGTCAGCTTCTCCAGGCCCTGCGTGTTAACAGAGAAAGTCTGAATCTATTTCAAACAGAAAAAATAAAAAAAAAAACAAAAAAAATAGCTTTTAAGCAAAGCCAGATATTATTATAATCAGTATATGGAAAAATAACTGAGTTTCATTAAAAAGCACTGCCTCATCCCCATAGCAGAGAATAAAAACCTTGTAAGATTATGTCCCAAAGATGGCAGAAGAGAATTTCAAGGCCCTGTAATGCTCAACTAATGGAAAATTAACACTCAGAGAATGTGCTGGTTGGTTTTCGGTTTTGTTTCATTTCTGGGTTTTATCTGACATAGAAATAATTCATAAAGTTCCCCAAGAAGGCAACATCCCAGAGAGAGCACTGCACAGAAAGATGCCTCCTCATCTCACACTCTTAGGTGTGACCCACACGTGTTTACTGCAGTACAATTCCACAAACATCTGCATCTGTACTGATGGCATGATTTTCTTTATCATGTGAAACAAAAGAAATCATAATTGCTATACCCACGGCAACTTTTAATAATGAACAGTAATAATCTTTTCAGAAAAACATAGCTATGGTCTATTTGTATAGGTCAGAAATGGTATAGTTGTGCACTCATCATGTGGATAAAGAGAGACCCACCAATAAAAGCACTATCGGATTCCAACAGTGAATTTTTCAAGAATTCATGAGAGTCATTCCTGAACTGCAAGGGAGAAACAGAAGAAACATGCAAAGTTAGACCCCTCCATATCTATTACCTAACTACAAATCATGTCAATTTGACATTTGAAGTTCTGCAAAGGAAACAGCAGCTATGCAGTGTTTTCTGCTGTTCTATACTTTATAGCTCTAAATAAAAGTATATGTTTTCAAATAGCTCACGTTCTCCTTAAGCATCAGTTTTTGGACACTTCTGTTGCAACACCATTTGCTGAAATAGTCTGCACGTGGCAATGGTTGTGGGGATCTGTGTATGCCATCAGGGGGTGCATCCCAGTCACTGCCTGAGCTTTACAACAGAGGACAAACCCAGCACCAGGATTGCCCCCAGGGCTTGTCCAAAGCTCTGATCAAACCAAGGAAGACTTCTCATGTTTCGCTTACCCGACCACATGCAATCTTTGGTATTAAAGCACCAAATAATAAAAAGCATTAAGATTATTGTTTGCATTTCACTGCAGAGCTGCAAACATTTGCTGCAGAAATTCAACTTGAAAGTCACTACAAAAATCAAAATAATGGAAACTCTCAGAGGAAACGAACAGGAGAAAACAAAATTTGTACTGCAAACCATTGCTCTGGAGTAGAATTTCAGGTATTAATTTATAACTTTAACATGTATTAAGGTGATTTATGTTTTCCATTTGTTCAGCAATGTTTCATTTCTGCACGTAGTGTTATCTTTGAGGCTAATGGCTGTTCCCTGCAGTATTCCACCTTGTATGGGCCCCCACTCCCACAGAACACCACTGAAGCCTGCTGTTCTGCACTTGGGCTAGTGAAAAAAAACCACAATTTTTTTGGATAGCACTTCATTTTGTTCTTTTCACCACATCAGAAAATAAACCTCTCCTTTGGGAAAGTGAGCATCACTCAAGTCATGTGAATGCAGAGCTCCTGATGCTGGCTTGGCTGCTTCTACTAATTCACACTCCCAGCAGTGATCTAACATCGTGTGAATGTAAAGTCAGTATCCATGAATATTAAGAAAGGAAGCTAAGGATCAAACCATCCCTGTATACAAAGATAAACAACTTTCATGTCAAGTTTAAGAACCTGTTAATCATTCTATTAACAAGCAAGAGCATTAGAGAAGCTTGCTGTCTGTCCACTTGAGTGTAATTCTTTCCTCCAAATTCTGTACAAGCCACAGAATTTAGCAAGTATTTCTCATGCTTGAAAAAGGCAAAGTAATACTTCTTTTTAATCTCTTTTGTTCTTACCAGTCCCGTGGTACGTGGGCTGTAGCCAGAAGTAGAATCATCTTCATCAGTGAGAGCCACATAGAGAAGGGACAAAATAATAACATTGTCATAAGAGGTAACACCAACACACAGTGTGCTGACAAAACTCCTGCTACTACATGGAAAAGAAAAACCACCATCAAGTAGTACAACTTTCTTTAGAATTATATACATTTTACTGAACATCATCAAAACATCTGAATGCGACGTCGGTGCTGATTTAGATATTATCAGAAACATGCAACAGAATTCAGTAGCACTGTTTCTGAGAACACTGGGTAAGAGCACATCCTTCTTAAGGGCTGCATATATCAGAAAGGCATCAGTTTGTCAGATGACAGTGTGGTTTACCATGGGGGTCTGACTTCTTGGCCTGCCTGAGCTTCGCTGAGTGAAGAGGAACTGCCTTGGGCCACAATTAAAATATATAATATAGTTAAGGTATGTAAGTGACAAATATTTTTAAAATGTATTATTTTATTTAAAGACTTTAAAAAAAAGAGGGCAACAAAACTAGCAGGTTGGATACATTTAGTTTAAAGCATCAAAGCAACCCATGAGGGCACCAAAGGCTGCTGCTTGAATATCTGGGTTTCTCTTTTTTCTCTTTTACCCTCTCCTGTTTCACCCGTTGAGACATTAAGATCTTTATATATTATCTGAATTACTGCATCTGAAAAGATATCTAGGCATACAACTAGGAGGACATTTTAGTTTTGTGACATGTTCTGCACACCACTGAACCCTAGTGAAACGAGGTCATGGTAATGAGAAAACACACCAGCTTTAATAACTGCAGGTGAGACAGCATTTAAAAAGAAGCTAAATTTTCCAAGTTGTATACAAGAACTCAAAAGTATATGGTCATCCCACTATAACATTACACTGTCTGTCCTAGCAGAAGTATTTTGCTTTTCTCACCCTCACCTCCACAGATTACACTTTGTACTTTTCATTCATTTTTCTTTTTTTGAATACATTTGTAAATTTTAAAAAAGAAAGAGTGTAAGCTGCGTTATTTATCACCCCAGCAGTAGCAGCTAGCAGTGCCACTGACAGTCACAGAAGCACAGAATGGCTTGGGTAGGAAGGGAACTCAGGGATCCTCAAGTTCCAACATCCCTGCCACAGCAGGGCCACCAACCTCCAGACCAGGTTATCCAGGGCCCCATCCAACCTGGACTTGAACACCTCCAGGGACAGAGCATCCACAGCCTCTCTGGGCAGCCTGTTCCAGCACCTCACCACTCAGCCTGTGAAGAATTCCCCCTGACATCCAATCTAAACCTCATCTCCTTGAGCTTAAAACCATTCCACCTCGACCTACTGCAGTCTACCCTTGTAAAAAGTTGATTCCCCTCCTGTTTATAATCCCCTTATAAATACTGGAAGGTTGCAATGAGATCTCCTTGCAGCCATCTCTCCATATATTTCTTTCAGGTCAAGAGGAAAAGAAAAGAGAAAGTGTCTATAGAGCAGGTAAGTTAATGCACACTTCCATATAGTATGGGAGAACAGGCCTTTGCCACGAGAGCCTGTAACATGGCCTCTTATCCACAGCACAGAAATACATGTTGCTTTAATTCATCTTCCTTTCTGCCTCACATCAGACAATGAAACTGCTCATCTATTTTCACTGAGGGAAGACTATGAATTTGTCTCTGAGGAAAATGAACTGGAAATACAGAGATAACGTGGTAACTAATTATCCAGCTCAGTACACAGTGACAGGCTATAAATGATGTTGTAAAGCAGTAAGAGGGATTGAGAGAGAGGAAAGGCTGCTTGAGGATCCTCTGTAAGCATCAGTGGAAAGCTAGTTTAGAAATCAGCTCCTTGTGCTCCAGCAGGAAATGCCTGTTGCTCAGTGTGCCCCCACACAAGCTTGCATCATCCATTTAGCATTAGCTTACATCTAAAATGACTGCTCAGCCTCAAGACTAATGAAAAAAGGTGAGTTTGCTTTCTAGATACCGGAGGCTGCTCTTGAGACTACATTAAATCAGGGCATCCTCAGATTGCCTGTTAAGTAAGACACCAATGGGAAGAAAACCAAAACCAGGAACACAACCTAACACCTCCATCACATATGACCTGAAGATTTTTACTGCTCTGTAATTAACAAATAGTGACCAACTCAACTTCCTCTTGTGTTGTTCTAAAGCAAGCACGAAGCAGCAATTAAATTACTTTCAGGGAAACAAGGAAAAACATTCATGTTAATTAAAAAAAAAAAAAGTCACTACTTCTATGCTTTATATTGTAACAGAATTTCAGCATTCGGGTGCTTTACACTTCTGTACTGCAGTGTTGACAGGGAACTTCAAGGTAAAATCAGAGCTGCCATTTTTAAAAACCTTCATCAAACACAAAAGCAATAAACAAAGCCATTGAAATTATCTCTGTCCACTCATTCCTTACCTTCTGTTTCTCTCCTCATCCTCATTCTGTCAAGTTTCTTCTGCTGCTCTCTCAGCAGAGCCTGCTGTTGGATCTCTAGAGTCTGGTCGTCCTTTGGAGGATCGGGATACATTTGTCTTAAGCCTACCCGTGTTTCAGAATCTAGAACAAAGACAGGAAATTAAAATTTTACTTTAATGTTTCTGAAAAAGAAATTCTAAATCAATTACACATTCACAGTCATAAGAAACATTAAAAACAATGGTGACAATGGCCAATGAGATGAGGTACCTTGGCAGTGATATTTTATTGTAGTAAAACGGCAAATATCTGTTTCTTTTGGTAAAGAGGAGGCAGAATGTTGGACTACAACTCACATTCTTTCTGCTTTCAGTGACATTATAGTATCAAATGCATAAGAAATTCAAGAAGGAAGGAGGTTATGTGCATATTCTGACTGACAAATCCGCATGACATCTCTTTTTTGACCCCAAGAATGCTGCAGGAAAGTGGCCCAACTCCAGCAGCAGAACTAACGAAGGACAGCGTGCTCTTTCCCAGGCTGTTATGTAGCACATTCTTCTATGACAGGCATAAGAGATGCAGGCTGATATACCTTCACTATAAAAGGCTTGCACTCCTGTTCAGCTTCAGGATGAGATCTCTAGCTAGAAGGCCCTTACAGAGAAGAGCAATGCTTTCCTCCTCCAAAATCTAGAAAGCATTTAGGGGATGTCTATAAATCTGATTAGAAATTTCAGATAATTTATCAAATTAAAATCTTTCAAGGTATTCTTTGAATCCATATTCAACAGTTGACAATTATTTTGGAAAAGACATTTCTCCATCAAAATTACACCCATCCTTTAAAAGACCACATAAGGCATGCCTGCAAATGCTAGCAGTAGGATTTGGCAAGGTTCCCCACAAGGTACGTGCCAGGAGGTCACACACTGATCCTGGTACTGGTGCAGTACCTCCATAACAGCAAACTGTAGACACTTGTAGCAACACTCACACTAAGTGACATACATGCATGGGAAATGCTGTCCACAGAGCGTGTTGTGTATAAGCAGTAGCTGTGAAGAGACCAATGGTTTTTTTTTTGTCTTTAAATCCTGAGTAACATGGACGATGGAGGAGAAGAACAGGTGTTGCTGAGGAAGAAAGTCTGTGAAACAAGAGCTACCTTTGTATTTAAGTTCATTAAAATCCCAGATGTTTTGTATATTGACAGGATCTTGCACATCCTTTGAGGAAGGTCGCCTCACCGGAGCCTGCAGACGAAGCCTGGCCATCTCAAATATGTCCTTTGGATTCTTCTCTCTCCTCCCACTTGAGAAGTGTATAAAACAAGCAAAATATCATTTTAAACTGCAATATTCACAAGTTACAGGAAAGCATATTTTAATACTAGCAAAGCTCACATCTCATACACTGAGTAATTGTTTATTTAAAGCTATTAATAATTTTGAAAATAATGACACTGCATATTATGCATCGAGAAGAGATCTACTTGAATTAAAAATCAAAAAAACAAAAACAACCTGTTACTTTAAAGAACAGAACTAAGACTCTCGATCAGATGATTCTTTGCCAATAGTTGGTCCAGTTACCTACTGCATTTTGGAAGCCAACCATAAAGTTTTAAATAAACAGGGTATGACTGTCTGTAAGGAAGAAAGCACTCCCAAAGCACTATGCTGTTTATGAGATACTGCAGTGTCCCAGCACAACTCACAGCATTGGGAGAAAGATACTGAGATAACACTTAATCAGTTTTGGACCAATAGACCAAATACTCTAACTTCCAACGTTATCAGCACACCCATTCTTACACTACAATTTAGAAGATTCCCAGGGAAAACAACCAGCCAACTACACACATTAGAAAAATGAAAAAAATATATAAATATACGAGTTGAATCTCCAGGTTGCTTCAAGTTCCTGTACATAAGCTAACTTTCTAAAACAGCAGATGAAATTCGTACCGTGTCATCAGAGCATCATCATCACTAGCCACATTTAGCAGCTGTTCCTGCAGTCGCCTCTCCTCACTACGAAGCTGTTTCCTCATCTCTGATAATTCATTTATCACATTCTTTCTGTCTTCTGTAATTTAACACCAACAAAGTGTTAGAGACACTTTTCTTCCTGCCTCATAAACGCAAGGTGACAAAAATGACAATGCCTCGTTAATTAAAATGATCAGATATACACAAACATTCCATACTTTAGAAACCAGGGCAGAACTTGTATTTTGAGGCAGCAGAAGGATGAGGTCACCAGAACAGCAAAATGCATTCAAACTTCAATGAAAATGTTTTGATGTGTTTAAAAAAAGGAAAAGCTACGAAGCAACTGGAGCTGACAGTAAACAGCCTTATTTTGCAATTAGCATAAAAAAACAGTCCTGAGAGGTAGAAGGCAGGAACCGAGGTGGTATCAGCACATAAAACCCATTTCTGTTTCCTGAATCCCCCTGGACAGTTCCAAAGAGGGATATCAATCTGTTTCATGTGTTTTTTCTGTTATAGTTGTAAAACAGTAGCAAAACTGATACAAAATGGATAGAAGTTGAGCTTGCAGTAAAGGCAATACCTACCAAGTGCACGCAACTGGTTTCTTCTAGCTGGGACAGGTGGAGAAGGAGCCCTGGGTTGTGGAGGATCCTAATCATCAGAATGAACATGACATGTTAACGTGTCAGAGCAACTACAGCAGATATAACTGCATTTTATTTCCTTACTCATTTCCAATGTATTAACTACTTTTATTAACCACTACTACAAGAAAAAAGAACAATAACCTTACAAGTCATTAATGTGTAGGGTTGTTGTTGTTTTAAATCTGATCTCTAAACGCATGAACCAAGTTATAACGATAACTACAACACACTCAATCAGAGATCCAGACAGTTAGGCTAAGTGCTGGAAGGACATACAGATAAACCAACTTGAAGTTTTAGACAAGGTTTAAAGTCTTCAAACATTTTCTGAAGCTGCACTATATTTTGCCAAGTTATCATTTTCTGGCAAATGAACTTTGACATTGCACTTTACAGCTGTTAAATTAAATAACAATAAAGACTGCCTCTGGTTATTCACAGTGTTCCAGTGAACAAATTGGCTAAGAGGGAAATCCTAGTAGGACTGACTTAAATAGGTAAGCATAATGACAAAAAATCCCGAGTTGGAAGGAACCCACAAGAATTATCAAGTCCAAGATGACTAGAAAAATCCTACTTGTGAATAGCAAGAGATGTGGCTCTCAGCAGATGGAACCCTCTCTTCTTTTCTTATTGATTTGTTCTGAAGAGCAGGAATGACAGGAGAAGGTTTCCTCGAGAACTGCAAGGAGTAAAGTAAGACCAAAACTACATTCTTAAAGGTTCCAAAGAGTATATATATACACATATATTTATAAAATATACATGAAGAATTTTGTTAATATGCTTCACTTGACAGTAAAATGCTTTACTTATCTGCAAATTGAAACATTTTTGTATTTCCTTTAACTCTTAACCCCATAAAATGATAGCAAAAATAACTTCATGTGATTTTATTTATTACTTAAAAGAATTTGAATGTGTTCCTGCGATGCACATCTTGTTTAGTTATAGTTGTTACATTTCTTTTTTAACTTTAGCCACTTCAGCTGTATTTGTTCATAGGGAAATGCTTTGTAGAAATACAGAAGAGAAACAGTTCTGTTATTTATACTGTCTATTAGAATTCTGTAATGGACTTCTCATGCAGGTCAAAGGAAAACAAATTATAAATAGCCTTACTGAAGATAAACTGTCCTCCAGTCCACTAACATATCTAACTTCTTCTATTTGTGTTTGGTCCTCTGCAAAAGCTAAAGATCTGCAGAGCATATTTAAAAATAAAAAAAAAAAACAGAGCTAACTCATATGGAGATTGCTTTATTGTATTTTCAATTCATTATTTAATTCATTTTTAATTCCCACCACACTATGTCTAACTTTTTCCAAGCAAACCCACAGTACAGCTGATAAGTACACTGTAGCTGAGGAGCCCAAGAAGGGAACAATACTGGTAGAGGTCTAGGAAATCATACTCCCTCTTCAATGCAGTTGTTTTTATAAATTAGAAGTATTTGCTATCTTAGAAAGTAACAGAAGCATACCATTTTCTTTTCCTCTTCCATCTTGGCAACTTTTTCCTTCTCAGAATACTGTCTAAGCTGTTCATCTTGCTTTTCTTCCTTTTCTTTCCTTCTTTTTTCTGCCTCTTTTTGTCTCTCTTCACCTAATCGAATCACTTCTTTATTTTTCAACCTTCTCTGTAAGAAAAACATTGCTAGTACATTAAAAAAGATTTAACAGTTTTAAAGTTCAACTTTTTATTTTTATTTTTTTTGAGAAGTCAGAACTAAATAAAGTTGTTAGTATGAAATATAAAAGCACATTCCAAAATATTCAAACTAAAAACAGTGCCATGAAAATATTAATGGTCTGCAGTCCTGGCTCTATGAACACTCAGCAGAATTTCTAGTAACTTCAATAAACACCAGTTTTTGTCCCCAGATTCATGTCAGTCAGTGAAATTGCAGGCCATCATTTCTAGGAGAAACACTACACAGTAGTGGTGCCTCAGAGAAAGGTCATAGTTTTAATCTTCCTTTGAAAGCCCATGACACCAGTTAGCTTCCTACACTACCCAGGCCCCGCTCTCTTATCCAGAAAATCTATCCAACTAAATTGTGCATAGAAGAGAATCTAGAATATAAAGAAAGCTTTAGAGATCCCAAACTACATCCTCCCATGTAATGCTTCCTAAGCACAACGGGTACCGAAGGATTTTTCCAGCTCTTGTTTCAGAGCTATTTATGAGATCCTGAATCATGCAAACTCGTTTAATTTTCCAAACCTGATCAATAAAGCTGGAGTTTGAATTAAATCACAAATTCACCTCCACAACAAATACTTATTAGACTTGCTTGGGATTCATTCAAAATGAGTAGTAGTTATCTCTTATATTCAGGCCAAGCAGTAAGACATGCTTTCCGAAATGGGTTGCATTCAAAATACAGAAAATTGCATGAGAGCTAGACATAAGAGACTAATGAAAATAAATGTGTGTTTGTTTTTAATTGACTGATTTGATAAAGCTTCTTGTAGTGGCCTCACTAGCAATTTTCTTTAAAAATGAGAGAACCTCTGACAAATATAAAACCAATTTTTTTCTCAAAAGAATTAATGGTATTTCAAGTTGGCAGCACACTACAAAAGCAAGAAGAATGTGCTAATTAAAAATGATCATTTCCTACAATTTTTTCTCTCCTCTGTAATGTAAGCCTCTTTAATGACACAGGCAATTTCCCAATATACTTCTAAGTTTACCCTCTCGATCCAAAGGACAAATATTTCAAAGGGTGAAAAAAGTCAAGGGATCAAAATATTACACCTCCTCCTCTTTCCTTCTTTTCTCTTCTTGTTCATCTTCATATGCTTTTTGAATTCTCCTCCTCTGCTCTGCTAGTCGTTTCTCTTCTTTTTCTTCTTCCAGTCTAAGTTTTTCTCGTTCTGCTTCTTCCCTACGCCTCTTTTCATCAATCTAGAAAACAAGGCAAAGAAGTATTCAGCTGCCAACAGACAGCAGTAATGTGATAAACATTTACCATCACGAACTTCTACAGAATTTTGAATCTCTGCCCGTGCAACCAAAGATTGTACACAACAACTAAAAGCCCACAAAGGCCAGCCTTACGTTTCAACTTCAGGATTCCTTTAAAATGAGCCAGTGCTTTACTGTTTCTTTTTGCTCACTATTTACTGAACCATCTCTCAGTACAAGCACTATTTATACATGCTAGTAATAAAATCTGAATATTCCCTTACACTTACTTTCCCCTGGAGGTACTGGAATAACATTTTAATTCACCAAATAAATAATGGAAGATGGGAAAGCAAAGAAGAAAGACACAGTGATTATCTTCTTCCTTTCCACAATTAGATTTATAGACTGTGTTGACTTACTGAAGTCAGAGCCTGTTCTTAACTCCTTTTGGCAGCACCATACACAGAGGACTCAAGCTTTTCATTTATTAAGAGATGCACATCGAAGTACTGTAAGACATTTCTACTCCTGAATTATTCACTATTTCCTTGATGCTGTAATTACGTTGGTATTTAATTCACATAGAGTGAAAATATACACAAAGTTTTATGGACAGAAGACAGAAACTGATAGAACAGCAGACACACTTCATATAACCATCAACAAATCACCACATTATTACTGCCTCGACGATCACTTCATTCTGATGAACCTGCACTTGTAACATGTTGATTTCCAATGGTATTTTTTTTTGCCTTTTTTTATGTATTTAAACTTGTACTGTATGCACTGTCTGAGAACTCCAAACTGTTTTTATGCAGTCACATTTAGGAAAAAGGACATAATCTAATTGAATGAAGCCGATGATTAATAGCACTGTTCTCAAAGCCATTTGTTATGAAGGGCAAAAATCAAAGAGATTCAACAGCATACAGCTCTCAGCACACACATTCCACTTGCAGAATTGGTTGTGACACAATAAAGCCTTTGGTCAATGGTATCTGATGATTTACTTTGCCTGTAACCACACTTTAAAAAACAAAATCATTATTTAACATGACAGCTGGGGCAAGCATTCACCTGTAGACGAAGAAAGTTCTTGTATGACTCTTGTCGCTTAAGTTGTTGTGGAGATGGTGGCTCACCAAACACATTGCCCCGAGCAAAAGGAGAAGTCTGTGCAAATGCAAAACCTAAGGGGGAGACAGAAAAAAAAAACAACTGATAAAAATCAAAGCAAATTTAAGGGAGCAAGCCAGAGTGAAGAATCAGGAATCTGAGAAACGCCTTCCACAAGGTAAGTTTTGACAGCCCTAATTCAAGGCTACAGCTGAAACCAACAGCTGCAATTAAGAGTTTGCACATCACCTGTCTAGAATGTTTTTACTGCTCAATTAACAAGGTCTGAGCTAGATGTCTTGTTACAAAATGACACCTACAGAAGATTTTAGGATATCATGAAACAAGTCACATACTCTACCTTGCAATCTACAGCTTAAGTTCTAAAAATATCACCTTTAAGTTACTTAGAACAGCAAAGATCTTACATTTCATAACTGTACTGCTTGCCATTTACTCTGACTTAACACATATAGCTCTGTTCCTCAGGTTCATTCAATATTTAAAAACAGAGAATTAGATAAAATAGCAATGGATATGGATACTACAAACAACAAAGGCAAAAACTGGCAGATAAAATTCTAAGAACTCAGAAAACTGAATTCTGCCACTGTAAGGCACCTTCTATGAAGTTTGAAGTGGCAGGTCTCTGCAGGCTCAGCAGCTTCCTTTGCTGTACTGGAAACAACAGGACTGGGGACGGGTTGACAAGTTACTCTCCCTGAGTTAAGAATGTGTCATAACCATACAGTCCCAATAGCTCTGGAAAAGAGGATCAACTCAGATAGCAGAACAGCCTCTGCAGAACAGGATCGAATCGAGTGCACCCTCAGCAAGTTTGCAGATGACATGAAGCTGAGCAGTGTTGCACTTGGGCTGGGGCAATCCCAAGTATTTATACAGATGGGGGAAGAACTCCTGGAGAGCAGCCCTGCGGAGAGGGACTTGGGGGTCCTGGTGGATGGACAAAAGTCAACCGTGTGTGCTTGCAGCCCTGAGGGCCAACTGTATCCTGGGCTGCTTTAAAAAAGGGGTGGCCAGCAGGGAGAGAGAGGTGATTGTCCCCCTCTACTCAGCTCTTGTGCGGCCCCATCTAGAGTACTGAATCCAGGCCTGGGGCCCCCAGCACAAGAAAGAGAGCTCTCCGTATGGATACAGAGGAGGGCCACTAAAATGATCAGAGGGCTGGAGCAAAGGTTGAGGAAAGTGGGCTTGTTTAGCTTGGAGAAGAGAAGGCTCTGGGGAGACCTCATTGTGGCCTTCCAGTACTTGAAGGGAGTATATAAACGGGAGGGGGAATGATTGTTTACACAGGTTGACAGTGAAAGGACAAGAGGGAATGGGTTTAAACTATGACAGGAGATTTAGGTTGGATGTTAGGAGGAAGTTTCTCACTCAGAGGGTGGTGATGCACTGGAACACGTTGCCCAGAGGTGGTGGATACCCCATCCCTGGAGGCATTCAAGGCAAGGCTGGATGTGGCTCTGGGCAGCCTGGTCTAATGGTTGGTGACCCTGCCCATGGCATAGGGGTTGAAACTAGATGATCTTTGAGGTCTTTTTCAACTCAGGCCATTCTATGATTCTGATCAGAGGATCTCTACAGGAAGTAGAAGAGAAAGAAAGTAAAGAAGCATACGTTCTGTTCACTTTCCAACTGATACAGCATGGTCCTCATTCTTACCATGTCTATTTCAAAGAATATGATGCCTCAGGGGTGTGCAAACACACCACAGTTCTGCTAAGCTGAGATGAACAAGCTATAAGCTGTCCTCATACCACCCCCCCTCACTTTCCCCCCTGGAATGGCTTAACACCCAAGCCAGATGAAAGCAGAAATAATATATACATTTATTCCCCTAGAAACAGACAGGCTTACTTCTAGAACATAAACCTAATTACAGAATCTAATTCTCCTAGGTTAATACTAATTTTCCTTACATTGAATCACTGTTTGAATCCTTCCAAAAAAGAATTAAATTTATATGTGGTTCTTTCAGGATGGATTTACTTCACACAGAATCTATTCCATGCAGAAATTCACAAGAAGGTTTATACTTCACTTAAAATGCACGGACACAAGACAGATGAGTTACTATGGAATGCATTCAGGAATTAACTTACTGTGTAAAGTTACTGCCCTGCAAGTTCCTGTTTAACAGTGGGGTGGAAAATGAAATAAAATAGAAATAAACAAGGTCACTTGAATGTCTGACCATTTAAATGGGAGGCACGAGGCTATCATGGTCACATGGTCACAACTCTCATCCACATCACCTCCTGTTCTCAGTGTCAGTGATCTAACCAGGAGACACTTTGCCTTAATGGCCTTGCCTGTTTCACTTCTTACTAAATGGTTAAATACACAGTGTATCAGGTAGGAATAGTGAGACAGAGCACAGAGAGAAAGAAAAATAACATTCAACAGTCAATGGTCATGACACTGAACATTAATCTTGGGAAACAGATCCACGTTCCAATGAACATCTAATTCTTTACACATAATTGCAACAGTGTGAATGGGAAAAGCAGCATATAAGCTGATCTGAGGAGACCAGAATGGATCATGGGGACAGGTCTGGAGTACCACAATGCTCAAATTTAATGTCTCAGGAAACACGAGAGAAAGATGCACTCATTTTTTAAATAAGAAAATAATAACATCCCTAAAACTCGGAGGCAGTGTGCAGGGCTACACATGTACCTGGTTTAACCATAACCTCTTGGAACTTATTAACTGTGCCTGTTTCATCTTAACCCATCATCTACCTGCAGATCTTCTTCCCCACTTCTATGGCATTTTTCCCCTACTATACAGTGCTATTTCACTGCACCATTTAGAAGTAAAATAAATACGCATCAAGATTTGATTATGTAACTTTGAACCCGGAAAATTTATGAACTGATCTTGACTGCCAACAGTTATTATTTACCACTATTGATGATAAGGACATATTTTCATTGCGCACAAACAACAGCAATGGAGAAGTCTGCAAAAGAATCATTTTACACTGACTTCAGTGGTGGAGGGCACTAATACTTCTAAAGGACTACAAGAAAGGAAGTAAAGACACTGGAAGATTTTCATCACTAAGACCTATAATTAGAGCTATAATAGTGTTCTTAAAAACCTGCTATTTTATTTGTAGATGCTCCTGCGTTCTCAGGTCTTGGTGATGCCAAACTTAGGTCAACAGATACAATAGCCCTTTTATCTTCATGTAATCTCGCCTCTGGATTATGATACGCATCTTCGTTCTGCTTGTGCATCAGATTCAAGTCAGCTGAAGGAAAGGGGAAATAACTGTTTATAGTGTTTTGTTCTCACAAAAGGCACGTTTACCATAGATTCTCAAAAACACAGGGTTTTTTAGCAGACTTCATCTTTTCTGGACACAGCAACTACAGGAACAAAAAAATTAAGCAAAGATAAGAATATCTATGCTACGGTGAAAGATTAGTTACAAGGAATTCTTTTGCCAGGAATGATTCCTCACAGCAAACATCTGCACCAACAAAAACTGTGAAATGGAAAGACAAAGAGCTCCAAGACAAAACACACTGACACATCTGTGATGACAAACGCCTGTTTCCTTAAAGCTGTAGAATACTCTTCAATTTAGTGTTGCTATTTTAAGTACTAAATCTGTAGTGTATTTGATTTCTCTTACAGATAATAACCACAATAAGCTATTAAGGTATCTTTTGGTCTTCATGTCTTCTTAATAGCCCAACTGTAGATGTTTGTGCAAAATAGTGCCATCCAACATTATTTTAAAGCATATTTCCATCAAAATTTACATGCTGCCTATTTGTTACCATAAAAATCCTTATCAAAGATGTTAATTTCAGCTCATCTTGAAGCATTCACTATACTATTCTTAAAAGGTTCATTTTCACAATAAACACCAAAGAAAACCAATCCTACTACACATTTTTAAATTATCTTTTTAAATAGTGATTCTGATAAATGGGAATTACTGTATTTAAACACAGATTTCGAAGACTTGAAATTACACCCCTCTCTGTAAAGCACCTTTTGCATCAGAGTTTCAAAACCTGTTTAAAGGCATCTTCAAGAAGACAAAACTCACACTGCACAAAAGAAAGACAGAATATGCAGAAACAGCATATTATATGTTGGATGACGTTTGACTCCAACCTTATCCTTCAAGTTGCTAAAGTACAGTGGGAAAAATAACTTTGCACATGTAAATCAGGAAAACTGCCTAACAAACTTCTTTGTTTGTGAGTAAGGAACCAAGAGAAAGATAAATTTCTCAGGAGTTATAGCCTGAAGTGTGCATAATATAAGCAATCTATCTTTTCCTCTAGCATAGGTTACTCACGCTATCATAAAGCCTGGAGTAAGAAACTAAGCACTCAAATGCTGCTCTTAGAGTTAGTAAGCTTTCAAAATTCTCATATTTTATTACCAGAGGACATAATTTGAAAACCTACTTGGAAGGCAGCATCACATTCCAATGGCATGAAAATCAATTTGCTTCACACCAAAAATCAACAGTTATACAGCTTTAAGTCTCATCCATTCTGAGACTTACTGCTTTCATTTGTTTTGGACCATTATCACTACTGCTTCCACTAGTGTATTCAGCTTTCCACAAATTGAAAACAACTGGTATCATACTTCTGAATAGGGATGAGAAATGCTTGTCTCAGAGACTGCATTTGACTTCCTCTGGGTGATTTGTTAGGTATTCTTTTTCTTTTCCACATTAACTGGAAGCATTTAAATTCCTGCAGGCAGGAGGAAGAATAAAAAATGTCAGGTCCATCTGACTTACGGTTTCAGTGTGCTCTAACAATTATTACCTCTTGAATAAACAATGGAATCAAAAAGGAAGCTGAACCTGTAACACTGAAATCAGGTTGGACCTGATATAGAATGAACATGGCACTAAAATTCACTCATGGAAAACCCACTCTAGGTTCCATATACCACAAGTCTCAAACAAACCCATTTCCCAGTCACTGCTAAAGAGCTAGTAGAGCAGTCTTCAAGTTGCTGAAGGCAAGAAACAAACTAAAACAGGCCAACAAGAGATAAATGCTTGGCTACTGAGATGTGACATAAGTCAAGTCACAGGATCAAATGTGAGCATGCAAACATCCCTCACAATTGAAATGATTCAGGGGATCTCCAAAACTGTTACGTCAACTACATGAGAGATAGCATTTAACAAAGAAGCACCCTTTGTGGCACTTAATTTAATATTAATGGATTTATTTTGAAACTCTAACTTCTGAAAAATCTGTGCTTATTGAGAACTATTTTATTTCTGCAGAAAATTTTGCTGTACAGTCCACTACAGCAACGAAACTGCACTCTTTCCAATAGAGAAAGTTTTGCCTAATGCAGGGACTATATCCACGATCCAGAATCACAAATTTGAGTTTTATGTCTACCTCTGTGTTGCAGGACGGGCAGATAAACTTGCCCAGATTATAGTTATCTCGTATAAAGCAGCACTTAAAAAGAAATAAAATTTTAAAACATTACTGCTGAGAAATTGCCATTTATACAGCCATTTGCCAGCAGTGCTACTTGGGGAGATTTAAACATTTCAGGTTTAGATATTTATTCTAACATTTTCCACGTCACAAGTAAAGCTTTCTAAAAACCTATTCTTGGAAATGGTTAGCATAAAAGTCTCCAGAACAGACTTCAGCCTATTTCTACTGCAGCTCTTTTTTTCCTCCCTCACCCTTTACTGTTGCATTTGTTCCTCATTTAAAGCTGACATCTCCTATATTCCTCTCTCTTTTTTCTTTTTAAATAGTACCCTTTGAATCATTCTACTAAAATGAAAGCAATTACTTAAATATTCCCAGAGTACGCCTTCTTGAAACAAGTACTTCTGTTTGTCAATACAGCATTATCGGTGCTACAAAACATGGAATAATGTATCTGAATAGAGCCCTCACAGGAGCAATAGAACCTTCAAAAGACAGCCCATAGTTGTGGCAAACATACTTATCAGATTTCCTTTTGCATCTCTGAGTGGAGCTCCACCACCACCTTTTCCCCAGGGATTGTAATTCCTCATTTCTGCCTCTATCTTGGCTTCGTAGCGTTCTTTCTCTTCCCTCTCTTGTCTGCGTCTTTCCTCTCTCTCCCTTATCTAAGAAGAAACAATCCAAAGTTAGTTGCTTAAAAATACCACATGAGGTATAATTTGATTAACAAGGTAAAGGAGAAAGCTGAGTGCTATCATTAACCCATCTGTACCTAGCACACTGCATTTCACTGCCTATAATGCAGCACCACATGCTACAGTCACAGCACGCGTGTACAGTTGTGTATAATTACAGAGGAACACTTTGGAAGTCTTCCAAATATTCATGTCTGACACCTACAGAAGATCAAAAGCCCCTTATCCTTGGATCTTGTCATACAGTAGGTTGTACTGCCTGAAATTTAAACAGGTAAAGTTCTGCAGTATTACAGCATTTACATATCTCAACCTGATATATTTTGTTTAGCCTAAAGTCAGAGATGGGATAAAGACTTTTACCCATAAACACTAAGAGAACGTGGTGCAATTGTGAAACTATTCACAAAATAGCTTCCTGCAGTAAGACACAACGATATATGCAAATAATGCATAACTGCTCAAGTGTTTTTTCTTTGAGATTATGTTAAATACACACAACAATCTCCTCATGTAGCTTTTATAAAGAGAACAGCAGTTAAAAAACAATCTAACTTCTATTCAACACCCCTGAAACACACGCTATTTCTGTTGCTAAATTATGTTAATATGTTAAGTTTGTTCCTTTCATTCATCAAATAAATGTTTCCCTTTATCAGAGGATGGCTTGGATTAGAAAGGACCTTAAAGATCATCCCCTTCCAGCTCCCTGCCATGGACAGGGCTGTGACCCACTAGCTCAGGTAATCAGACTATTTTGTATGAGATACAATGAGTAAAAACAAAGACATATCCCATCCATGGACTGCTTCAAAAAAAAAAAATTTTTCTTACATTGAGGGAAAAAAAGAATGTCACAGTATATTCTGCTCACTTTTAGTGATAAGCAGAATAATAGCTTTGAAAAATTGTCTTGTCAGGATTATTACATCTTTATGGCAAATGGTGCAGTCTGTCACACAGCAGTAACCTTGAAGAGCTTGCTGATCACTTAAAGAGCTAAAACGAGCCAAAGAAAGGTAAGAGGACCAAAAGAAAGGAAACGATGAAGGGAGGGAGGGTTAAGAAAGCTTTTTACCTGCAAATGGAATAAATATTTCTGAAAGAATACAACAGTTATAAACATTATACGTTAATGAGAAAAACAAGAAAATGCCAGAAGCTTTGTAACTCAGTACCTGCTGCTGCAGCTCTTGTTGATAAGATAATGCTGCCTCCTTGGAAGGCTTTGACTTTTCTTCAGAAAATACTCCTATGCTTCTTTGTCTGTCACCCGTATTCCTCTGTCCAATGTTACTTCTGAATCAGAAAACCACACATATAAAAATGGAAAACATCATAGGTTCAAAAGGGAGGGGAAAAAAATTACAATAAAAAATGCCCTGTCCAAAATACATTGCAGCCTAGCTGTTCATTTATCTATACAAAACAGAGAAGTTCACTGTTTAGATATTGTTAAATGGAATTTTGAAGAGCTGTCTTTAGCACACTTTAATTCAATGTATCTTGTTAGCAAACTACTCCCAACACGAAAAGTGCATCAATACAGATAAATACATACAAAGATATAATACTTGCAAAGAATAAATACTATACATATATAAACACTATAAATTATACAACAAAAACTAAACATAATACTTACACAGATTGCTCTACTGGGGCTTGGGCTAAAGGAGGATCCAGATAAGGTGTGGGTTGCATTCCCATCATACCTGTACCATCTGCACAGTAAAACAACCAAAAACACTGTATTTGACATCAGTACTCATACTGAAACAGGAAAGGCAGTACTGTGCCACAGCAAGGCTTGAAATCACTACACATACTATTGCTTAAGTTTGAGTGAGGAAGAGATGCAACTCCAAAACAACGCCATGCTTTCAGATTTCATCCACTATATTCTACTTTGTGACAACAGTCTTAACCCTGCAGGTGAATGTTAGGTATTCATTTGTTTTATACTCTAAACAGTATACCATTAATAACAAAGCTAAAAGCAAACTCCTAAGAGATCAAGATTACAGATTCCTATCTTACTTTTTCCTTGTAACTTCAAAGATCTATCAAGCCATAATCTACTACTGTTCAAGACAAGGAGAAATGTGCATTGGAGGGGGAAGACTAAGAACCTCTGCTTTTAAATATCTAACACATACAAAACTCCCCAACTGATACCGATTCCATTAGAAATTCTCATTGAAAGTTTTCTTTGTTCTGTAATTTGAATTTTCTATTGAGGTACCACAACGGTTTTTTAGAAGTATTTCAGGTTCCTATCCCTATCCCCTCCCTCTCCCCTCAAAAACCATCCCAAACCTTCCCTACATCACACTTCTTTCACTCACTAGACCATCATAGGCAAAGGGTAAATTAAAAATAAAAATAGTACATTGATTTATCTAATACAGTTCCTTCAAAAATACTTATATCTGAAACCACAACATAACCAGGACATCTAATTAACTATAAAATCATTTTGGTAATTCTGAAGCTATAAAGAAAATTATACGAGTGGAGTAATGGCTAAGCAACTGATCCTGTTGAAGCACTGAAATTTCTGGAAGCCACAGTTTCTTTTTGCATCATTCAAAACCAATACTGTAAAAAAAAGAAATAATCTACTTTTCATTCTCACATTCAGCACACAACTAAGAACTGGGTATAAGCAGTTGTTACTAGTTAAATTATGCATCAGTTAACTAGATTAAAGACAGTTATCCGAATCACTTACATCCAACACGTCTGAAATCATCAACTTACAATATGCAAGATTGGGATCCAAAGGATTCCTAACTCCGTAAAAGTAATACGCATCATCATAAGGTGTTTTATAGTTGTCTGTCAAAACTGGTGGTGGAGGTGGTGGCATAGGGGCAAGCCTTAAAGAAAACAGGAACCATTTTTGTTTTGTTTCACAACTGAAAAGAGATCACTTAAAGAAAAAATTAAAAAAAGAGAGGGAATTCACTGTGGGAAAACTTAGCTCAGTCCAAGAACTCTCATTAGTGCCACAACAAGATACAATAAATCTAAATAAGGAGTCAACCTTCCTCTAGGGAGTAGTATGTGAATCACACTATTCCAGAAATCTAAGGAGCCTAAAGGAAGCTCATCTTCTGTAACTGGTTCAGTTGATGAAATTTGCAGGTTATTTCAGCAACAGTAAATAAAACAAACCATGCAATGGTCTCTGACCAAAAAGCAAGCAGCACAGCACAGCTGTGGATGTCTCATCCCCAGAGGTGTTCAAGGCCAGATTGGATGGGCCCCTGGATGCACTGCAATCCTGCTCACAGCATGGGGGCTGGAACTACATGGTCTGTGAGGTCCCTTCCAATCCAAACCATTCTGTGACTCTATGATAACCCACTGTAAGAAAATCTTAGGTATGACAACGTTATGCCAGTAAAAAGTAAGTTACTTTTAAGCTCTTTTTTGTTAATTGTAAAATATTACTTCTATCTTCATTAGTTCTTTGGAGAAGGACTAACAACACCACTGAGCTCTGCCTTTCTAAGCAGCAGTAACATGCTGAACACTGAGCTTATTTAACATGCAAAATCTAGATGACAACCAAGCACCTGGGAGCTGCCATTTCTCCAAGAGCACTGGCTAGCCCTCTGTGAAAGTCTTCATTCCCTGGAGAGACAGAAGGCATGGACACAGGAGTTTGGAAAGCAACCCTGGGCCTTTCAGGTGGTACTTTCTCTTCAGAAGCTCTTGCTGTCAAACCAAACTGTTTCAATCTATTTGGCTAACAGAGACAAAAAAAAAAATGTAGAAGAAAAAAGATATTTAACATGTTGTCAACATGGAATATTCTGAACCTCCACTTAGGTTGTGTTAAATACTCCACTAGTTCCTAATTACCAGTTTAGATTTCCTGTAACTGTATTTTTTTTAACCTTCCTGGGGAACTACTGGAAATCTACCACCACTACAAGGAGATCCAACATGTTTATCAAAGACTCAAAAAATAATCTCCACGGCAGGTTTCAGGAATTATATGACCCTAGTCATTACGCAGGAAAAAGTATTTACTTATTAATCTGTTGGACAGCTTAACCACAGCTGCCAGTTCCCTACACTGACAGCACTCTCACATTACCCAAGGGAAAAGTTCACAAAATCCATCCTACCCCCCAAAAATTAAGAGTTCATAATCTGTAAGAATAAAGACAAACCAAACACACACTGAGACTTCTTCCAATAAACATTTCTTCGCAATGTCATTATTTTTGAGGTTCCTTAGATTAGATTTTTTTCAAGCAGGACAATTACATTTTTTCAAAATATTACTTCTTAAAACAAAAGTATCAAATGTTTATTGACAACTGGCAGCCTCAGAAAATAGTCAAAGGCAACATGCAAATAGAACAAAGGCATGCAAGTCGATTAGTCTCAGAACTATCCTACTGCACCCACAAAGCCCCTACACCAGCTGCTATGCATAAATATTTTAACATTTGTTTAAATAAATCAGTATAATAGAAGACCAAATAACCCACCATACACTGAATAACTAAAAGCAGATTGTTTCTGAATTTACCAGTCCTAACATCGTGGTGTTTCAGCTACCATGCATGCAGAGACAGTAATATTAGCACCAGCTAAAGATTAAGTATCTAACAGCAAACAATGTCCTACAACAGGAAGGTATTTCAGCAAAATATTAAATGTTTACCTCCTCATCACTTAGCTGCAAGACAGTATACACAAGGCAGTTAGTACTCACCGATCATGGACTACAGCATTAAGATTAGAATTCACAAAATCTCCTATATGTGAATTTTTTTTTATTTAACATTTAACTTCAAATTTCTAGTTGTGAATACAGATAACAGCAATTTAAAATTATAAAGCCATCTACAGACACATTTCTTTTAACTTATTTTTTTCAAATCTGGTATCTGGATCATGAGAACCAGATTTGAAACAGCCTTTCTCACTAACAAGCACAACATCAGGCATTCTCAGCATCCCCCAGATTTCAGCTCTGGGGCTAATTAAAGAGGTAACTATGGCAGTTCGTTTATCCTGAGGATTGTTTTCTTTTTAAACAAGCAGTAAACACAACAGACTAGTTTTATCAGACATTGCTATTTAACCAACCTGGAAATAATCATGAAAACCACCTCATTAGAATCTCTCAAGATGCAATTTAAAGTTAACAGCAAGCGTTGTTTAATGAATACAGCAGCTCTACTTAACTGAAGGCTTTCAGCCAAACTAATGGTCTTAAAACATTGTACATGTTCTGAACTTACTCTGGATGTAATTTTGCTCGTACAAGTACTTCTCAGTCTCTAACTGAGATGCACACAGAATACAGAGTGCTTCCCATGGTGTGCTGCTCAGATTTGATCAGAAATGCTTGCTGCAGCCAAAAGCAGCAGCATCCTCTGCTCAGTTTGTCCTCTTTTCCTGTATCGTTCCCAGCCACATTCTCCATCCCTCTCCTTTTCATTACCTGAATCCCTGGTTAGCCCTGAGCCCACTAAAGCCACTTTTTGCCAGCTAAGCAAACTGAATCAGTTCATGGAAAGAGTTGAAACTGACGCGACAGATGCTTTCAGCAGAGGCCAGGAGCATGCAGCTGGAACACCTGACTGTGCCATACCTCCCCATTTAGAAGTAAGAATTTCAGTTCTGCTTAGTTGTTTATGCAGTTGCATTTTCGGTCTCCTGCCTCAAATACTGATTGACAGTATTTGAGGCATTTCCTGATTCAAATTCCTGACAGTAAGCTACAGCAATATATTGAAATTCATTTTTCAGAAAAATGAGAGCTCCTTGCATGGTTCCCTCCAGAAGTACCTCAAGTTTCTTTCTACGCTGTACTTTCCTCAAAACATAGTACCACTGATAATTTAAGCTGGCAACCAGTTAAAGTATTAACCACTTTACTCTTGCTTGAGAAAATTATCCATCCTTTATCTCCAGTAGCATACATCTATAGCACCCAAGGTACATTGGCTTTGACCTTTTAAAAACAAAAAACTAAAAACACGCATGCAAAGACTGTGTGCAAATCATCATCATTATGTGACAAACAGTCTGCCACAGATGTTATGGGCAGTGACAGTCCACTGCTATGTATGGGATAATCAAAATTCTTACTAGAATTATCTCAATAAGGAACTGGAGGTAGTAGCATCTCTGCATTAAGCCTTACAAGTAAAGCAACATTAAACATCTTGGTTTTTATAAAACCACACAAAAATGCTTTTGTTCCCAAACATTACATTAGATGAGAAAAATGTCCACATAAGTAGGGAAGAAAAAAAATTCCTCACCTTCTTTTCTGGGTCTACAGCTCCAGAAGCAGCAACTGAGAGCTCAAGTTCCTTCTCACTGTTTTTGTTTTAACACACAAAAAAAAGAAAGAAAAAAAATCAAGTCAGAAAGCAGTAACAAATACACTCATTTTTTTCACAGCACAGACATCACAACTCTGTAATTGCTATAGCTCTGAAAACACAGAGTTGTTACACTGTAACATGCTTCTACCTGATTTCTTCTGGAGTCAGGAAAAGTTCTTAATAAACATATTCAATTAAGTTATTCAGAAGTACACTAATAAATAAGACATTGTAATTTCAAGTCTCACATTTGTTCAGCATATGTAACTTTCAATCACAGTGTAGCAGTCAAAGGAAACTTTAATTCATTATCCTTTCTGTGACCTAATGGTGTGTTGGTGTGTATCTCTATTATTACTCAGCAAGCAGCTACTAATGCACAAGCAAGAAATTGGTATTATATTACCCTGCATAAGTCATACAGTCAAGAACTTTGAAAGTGAAAGGTTACTTTCCCAAACTGGAGGGAAATTAATATTCATTTTCAACTTTTCAAAGTTAATAACTCACTCTTCTACCACCAAAAAATAAATCCCCAACAAGACCTTCTTTATCCAGAAGAAATTAAAAATCTTTTTTCTTTAAATAATAATTTTCCATAGTTTTACTGAAAGCTGGTGCATTTATTAAAAACTAAAGTTCTCATGCCCACTAGCTTAATTAGATGTAATTAACTTAGCTAGCTAGAAAATTGTCATATTCAATTAATGAAATTCCTTTAAGATTCAGATGTTCTCTTTTAAAAATAAAGTAACTTTCCATTACCGTCTCTTGTTTCGCTGTTGTTCAGCCATCTGCTCAATCAATTCTTGTCTGTATTTCTCTTTTTTCCTTTGGAGAAGTTCTAGGTCCCGATCACCTAATGGCAATGGTCACACAGTATGTAAATCCTTCACAAAATACACAGACATATGGAGCAAATGCACTGCATTTCAGTCAAGTCAAAAACATGAAACACGGCACAGCACACCATCAGGCAACACAGTGGCACAGCAACTGAGGAAGTGTTACTTCAATTTTACATTCTTTTTTATTCTTTTCCTCTTACACTCCCCCACTAAGGAAGATGCATTATGGCAGGTCTAAATTATGAAGCATCACTTCAGATAAAAACAAAAGTTAAAATGAAAAACAGTCAAACCCATGGGGAAAAAAAAACATATTGGTTTACTTATAAGATGGTTTCTATGACCACTAGGAATTAGAGAAGTACTGGCAGGCATGTAAAAGGAAAACAGTGATTACACCTCACATGGATTTTAAGAACCTCAAAAATTTAATTTCTCCAAATGCATGTGTGAAGCTTTCTACTAATAATAAAATACAAAACAAATAACAATAAAAAACGTAACTCTAGATCACCATTGATCTAGACCTGATCAGTGAAGTGGTCTGCAAAGGAGAAAGAAAGAAGGAAAACAAATACCCACACGATTCATGAGTGCCTGAAGTTTCCTCCAATTACCATGCTGTCAGTGCAAAGTGACCAAAGTATGCAACAGAACCTCATGGCTTGTGACTTCTGACTGAAATCACTTCCCATTTCCAAACATTTCAACTTTTACATGATCTACTTACAATCTTCTGCAAGGAAGATGAACTCATATGTTTATGCACTCAGGTGAGTACAGTGAGATGCTTGCCAACAGATTGAGGAGGCTGACAGTGACAGCATGATGATTTTAATTCTGCTTTCAAACCATTGAGAAAATTACCCAGCCACACACAGCACGGAAGATCAGGTATGTTCAAACATAAAAATAAACAGAAACTAACACTGACAAAATATGCAACAACAAATTATCCAATCTTGCCACCAATTCAAATATAGCCTGCCTTTAAAGGCTTGCATCTGAAGAACCAATTTCCTTGCTCCTGCCTTATTTTCTGTTTTTTCAGCAGTACTTCTCTCCAATAAGCTCAATAAAAATGTTAATTGATAAATATAATGCCTACATTTAAGCAGCAAGAGATAATCAGAATCATCTGTTCTTGCAAGCAGTTGTGAACACCACTGATTCCCGTAATTCTGGGATTCATTTTGGAGCATCAGGTTGTAAGTGCCTTTGAAAATGTACAGGTTAATGTTTCTCCAGTACTCCATATCGTTAAAGAAAAAAAATGTAAGAATGTATTACTGGGGTAAAGCCCAGATAACTAAGAAGAAACTTGGGCCCCTCAAAATTAATTAGAAAGCTCTACAAGGTTAAGTGGGAAAAGGACTATTTTTTACTACTCGTTTCCTCTATGTAAAAAACACCAGTACCAGGGAAAATAATTATGAAGTGAAATACGCACAGAAAAGCTAGTAATGTCATTAGATAAAGTTTCTATACATACCAAGAACAAGGCCTGTAGCATATGTCATTTCAGGAGCAGACTTGGCAGGTTCATTAGCTAAAGAACTAACCTGTGCCTGATTTCTGGCAAAAACAAACAAGACAGACTTGAGAATTTAGTTATGGTCTGTGTAAAACACGACAGATGCATTTACAACATTAGGTGAATTCAAAATTCAAATATCACAGAGACACTGACTCAGTTGAGCACTTCAGCAGCACTGACAAAGCAGTGCCAGTCAAGAGTTTAAAGAAGGTCTTTACAAGTTTTGCTTTTGCCTCATCCACCTGAATCACATCTTGCTTTTGCAAGTCCAGAAAACTAAAACAAAAATTTTAAACTAGTATCAAAAAACGATTCCGCATTTTTCTAATCATTAAATTAAAACTTCAGCCTCAGTTGGAGAGCAGGTGACCCATTGTTTCAAAAAGAAATCTGGCATGCAAGCTATTTTCAAGGAAAATGCATCGTTCTTGTCCTACTGTATGTCAGTGACAAGAAAAGTATCGCTCATTTTGGATAGCATATAAGGGATTTTAAATAAGCATTTTCCTCTCACTGTGATTTTGTAGCACAAAACACATTTTATACCAGACCTATAATTTCCAGTTCTTGAAATCCGCTGCACATGAGATCTCTCTTTTAATTCATCTTCATAATCTGCAGGTAGATCTCTTGCTATTCCATCCAGACCGGGCCTTAAAGAAATAGAAAATACTCAGCCATGCTGGTCTAAAAACATCCAGTCTGAAATGGAAGGTCCAGTAGATGGATCCTCAGCCTGACTGCACGTGGGATAACAGAACTGGTTCTCAAAATACTGTTTTTCATTTGTTTTTTTTAGGAACAGTTCACTTTGCTAGCATTGTCAGAGCAACTCGTTGTCTGGAATTCAAATTCCTATGTCAGTTTTCAAGCAGCCTTCAAGTTGAAGGAATACCACATCTCCCACAAAATCTCTTCTTACTTGAACATCAGACTGACTGTATGCTAGCTAGACTTTCCCATGTAGAATTCAATTTTCCTTGCAAAAACAAATTCTCCACTGCAGAACCAGATTCTCTGACAAGTTTTATTACTTTTTGTTGCTTATACTGACACGACCACATTCTTACCATTGGTGGCAACTGTAAACAAGATCCCAAGTGTGATGCAAGATCACACACTTGGGACTGCACTGACCAAAACTCATCTTACTCTTAACCCCAAGGGATTAAGCTTAGAACAGAGCTTGGACCACTGCTGTTGGGCAAATCTAGTGAAACAGTCATTTCAGCTTTATTAATGACAATCTATTCTTCACTATTGCACCTGATGACGTTTGAACAAGATTAAAGACAGGTAATACCTGGCAAATACCTAAATTCAGGAGCTAAATTTCGAAGTGTCCACATAAGAATAAATATAAAAGAAACTTCAAATAATTCCAAAGATATAAAAGCTGTGTGAGCACAAGTGAGTCCTTCCCAAAAACACCTCGGGTAGCTGAATTTATAGGCTTTTCTAGCCTGTAAAATATTGACACTTCAGCTATCTTTGTTAGATGCTGAATCAAGCCTCTACACTGTTTCATTCTGCAAATTTGTTGGACAAGAAGATCCTACTTAAAAGTTCCTCTGCTCCATCCTGTGGCACAACATTGGCAGACATTACAAACTTCTGCATTTTGCACTCTTTTCCAAACTACATTCAGCAGAAACAGGTAATCTTGTTCCTGCTGTCTTTTTGACCACGGTTTCCATTTTGCCAGTCTTGTTCAGAAGCATTACATGAGGAAACTGCATGCTTTTAAGAAGCATAATTAGACATATGATCTGCATCTCCCAAATGCTTCCACATGCTTTCCCCATACTTACTTGCTTAACTTCATTCCTTTATGATTCTTTTTAGCACAAGAAGTAATGTTGAAAAGTACTTTTGTAGAGATTGTTACTGTATTCTACTGTCACTCTATACTAGAAGAGAAGCATGATTCACTCCATTTAGAAAATGTGTTTCCAGCAGAAAAGCATCTTAGGGACTGTTTTTTCCAGAGACTCATTTGCAGTACTATCTACAATATTATCCCTGTAAACAATAACTCTAAAGATTATTAAATCAGACCACAAGCAACTAAAAACTAAATACGATTGCAGTGCTTAACACCAGTGAGAGTGCTAGAATTTGCCTTCTGTTATTTCTAAAAGTGTTAATTCCAGGAAAAAAAAAAAGTGGTTATTTCCCTCAATAAAGGAAAGACGGTGATGTTTTCTTTACTGAAGAAACAGCAGTGAAATGGTTCTGGCAACAGGCTTCACATAAAGGAGAGAAAAAAAAGGAATTGACAATTGCCTGTTTCAAGTTTTGCACTTTTTCAAACCACAATCTTGCTTTTGAAAGTAACTTGTTCTTGCAATGGAGTAATTGAATGCTGCCAGACTGTCAACCCTGTATGACTGGTAAGGCTTATTTCTCTCTTTTTTTTTTTCATCTTTTAAATGAATGAGCTAGAAAAGAAAGATTAATAATTTATGTCAGAAGTAACTGAACTGAATTTATCAGTTAACACAGGAAGGATTATTTACTAATAAACAGTATATAATGTTTGCTCTCCTCCTGTAAGATTTACCTAAAATCCTCTTTTTTGCTCGACTTGGACAGTCCTTAAATGCTTTACATTTTTCAGATTGTGCAGGTTGTACTGAGATTTGCACCTGCTACTATAATTGGGATTTAACTCAACTATATGTATGTTTAAAGACTTAACGATTCAGCAGGACATACTATAAAAATAAGGACTGTTTCAAATATATTTTCATCATTTCTAATACATAGTGGTATGTATCAAAGCTTGAAGTAAAGCCTTATTTTAGAACTGGAATTGAAAACTGCCTTGCTAGCTATTGCAGACTAGGGAAATGCATGTTATCTTGTGTTGTTCACAAACATAACATGCATTTTGACCAATTAGCAGCTATAAGAAGTACTTTTTCTTGTGTAACTTCACCAGTATCCTTGGTTTGTATATAAAATGCCACCTAATACATGAATTTATTAGGTATCTGTTCAATTTTGAAATATTTTTCAAAAACAATGACAAAATTATTTTCTAAAATAAGTCCAGAACAACTCTGTTTTCACATGTGAATCTTGTATAGCTTCCACTGAGAGGAAACCATGGCTGTCAACAAGCACTACGGAAATAAAGTAGAAAATAGAGTTAGAGATACCTTTCAGAATAATAAACCCGGGGAAGTCTTCTCTCATAAGCACTTTCACATCTAAATCTAGGGTCTAATTCTTCACTTATTTCAGGATCATAGTCTGTTCTGTAGTACCTTCGATCAAAGTCACGATCCTCATCAAGTCTGTGATACCTCCTAACAGGAATTAGAGATTGGCTCGCAAATCCCCGATGTCTTCTATTGGGAACATCCAAATCTTCACCAAGTCTTTTATTTAATAGTCGACTTCTTAATTCAGTTTCATCATCCAGCCTGTGGTACCTGTCTTCCTCCAGCCGTCGCTTATTTAGCAGCTCTTCATAACCTTCTGTGGAAGTAAAGGCATCTTTCCTGGGAGGCTCTGCAGCCGTACTATAGGACACTACTTCTGTATGTAATTCAGGCTGGAGCCCGGTGACAGGTTTTTTATTCCTGTCCATCTGATGCTGTTTAATGGGAAAATATGTTAAAAAATTTGAATATAAGCAAATCACATTCAAGGAATACAAAAGCAAGATTTCATTCAAACACTGACCGAGGAAAAGAACAGCTATATCTTCACAGGCCTTTCACCTGAGATTTTGAGTAATTAAGAGGGAAATAGGGAACACAAATATATTAAGTCTGATCTCTTTCTCTCCAGAGTTCACACAAAGAAAATTTGGGCAGCTGTTTGAAATTGTCAGGTGGATAAGGTAATAGTGGCAAATTCATAGCTGCCTATTACCTAAGAACCTCTAAAAGGAAAACTGGCACTGAAACACATCAACACATTAAATAAAAGGCTTCAGCTCAGAATCCAAGATCTATCACATTCATGCTTAGTCCATATTCAAGAGTAAAGATATTATTTGGATCACAATTGCACAGCATCATATAATGGACAGCTAGCACCTGTCTTGCTTTCTCCTGGACTGAACACGGACTGAGGAAAAGCAGAGGAGCACTGCATGGTGCTCAATATTTTGTCCAATGAGACAGCTTCTTTAGCCATCACTTCTACCACCAAGAACAATGTGGAGACCCATTTCAGAGACACAGAAGAATGAAAGAATGTTTCTACCAGACAGACAAGACAGAAGTAACAATCAAGAACTGTACTGTGGTGTATGGCTCAAAATCAGGACTCACTAGACACATCCATGAAAATGTGGCCTAATTAAAAACATTCTTTGCTTCTTTTGACTTACTTCACATGCTTTAGTCAAGGATGAATAACAAACAAGATCATTTATGTTCTCTTTTCTATCGGCTCTGGTAAAAGTGAATTACCTCTGTGCTTTTCTTTGCTAATTTCCTTAGCTTTTCATTCCATTCTTCTTTATCCCTGAGATACTGATTGTAGTCTCTGTTTCTTTCAAGACGTAGTTTCTCCTGAAACAGACATCGAGAAATGAATCAATTTTGCATTTTGAGCAGTAGCTTTTAACTTAATCTCTTCACCTTATCCAAGAAATAGTAGATGCTTTTGCAAGGCACCACAAAGCCTACAAAAACTGCAGACAGCTATGAAAGCGGCCAGAGGGGTATTCTCCTCAGTTGAGAAACTAACATCATCCTTAACAGGTTAAAAGCTAGTAAAACACCCAAGCAGAAACATCAGTATGCTGGGTGACTGCACATTTTATGTAGTACAGAAAGCAAAAATGTAAAAGTTACTCTCGAAGCATTATCTGCCTGGAGGCTGACTATTTAGCAGGGCACAGCAGGACACCTTCTGGCAGCTTTTAGTTTCTACAGTAGCAGTACATAACAGATAAAGAGAATACAACACATTTCTATGCAAAATCTCAACTGAATGTCAAACAGCTGTAACAAAAAGCAAACAAACAAACCCCAAGTTCAGATGTCTTTATTTTTGACAGAATTCACCAAAAATATCTTTCACTGTTCCCAAGAACTTGAAGTTAACTTAATCTGGCACAATTACACACTTCCCCTTCCCCAGACATTTCACTCTTGCTGCCTCCCTTTGTTTTTCCACTAATATATTTTGGTATTTTGGGCTTTTTCATAATGGTTTTCATTTGTTTGAGGTCTCATGTGGCTCCTCATATGCCCAAACATTACTGTCAGGACAAAAGAAGGCAGAAAGAAGGAAAAAGCGCAGCAAGGAGAGGAGCAACACATTCCATAGCAGAAGTCATGTGCCAGATTACAGTGACTGCATAGCAACAAACACAGAGCAAGAATGCAATTCTAAAACAACACAGGTTTAAATACTATGCATCTACAGAGCTAAAAATGCCACAAGTCTAGTCATCCTCCAACTTCCTCCCTTGCATGTGGACCAGGGTTTCACTGATCCTTACAAATAAGTAGTGATCACGGAGTCAGCAAAAAAATATTTAATAAATGGCAATATTTCTGCCAATTCAGAGTCATGGATCAATTTATAAGAAAGCACAAGAAAGTAAGGGGTAATATAAAGCATAAAACTCAGCGAGGACAGAAAGAGACAAGTGACCCCTATAAGAGAGATTTAGGCTTTCACAGAATGATACCGTGCCTCAGAACAATGAGTCAGAGGTTAATAAAATCCATACGTGGGTGTTGCATCTCCCTGTCTAAACTCCACCAACACCCAACAACAGACACTGACCTGGTTGATACATTTCTCCAATGTATGAAAACAAAACAAGAAGTCTCAGAGATCAGAAAGGGTTAAATGTAGAGAGAGAATGTATTTCATCAAAAAGGGTTAAATGTAGAGGAAGAATGTATTTCGTCAAATACCTTCTATATGCTCCCTCAAAGAAAAAAAAAAGAAAGTGGGAAAACTCCTGTACTGACAGGGGGCAATCAGTGAAATATCAGATCAGCTTTTATTTTAGATTCTTGGATTTATCTGTTTAAAATAGTAATAATAATCACATGACGAGAAGCAGGCAGCGTACAGAGAGGAAAGTGTACAGCAAAAGAAATCAAAACAAGTCATATACAGCAGAAAGTACACTTTTTGTTCAGATAAGAAGTAAAATCACCATAGAAACCACTTCAAACAAATATTTTTAAATATCTTATCCCCAGACTGGAATAAGAAGAGTAAAAATATTGAAAAACACACACAAGTAGAAGAAAAAACAATGCCTTTTGTTTGATCAGTATGCACTGCTGGACAAGAACAAGCACAAGCAGGAGAGCTTTTATACACCTCAAGTGCTCTAGAGACGTATGCAGAAACAATTTCTGCATAACAGTTAAGACACCTGGGTTCATTTTCAAGTTATAACCATCTCATTTCCTCCAGGCACCCACCTTGGCAGACCTTCGCTCATCAATAGGAAGAGATAATCCCTGAGTATATGGATCTACTTCACCTGTAGTCAGGTAATTTTTCTACAATAACAAAGAAGAAAGGAAACATAATTCACTACAATTTAAGTACCCAATCCTACTTGCTGAACAGCTGCTAGGAATTGGTAGTTACTGAAATGTACCTGAGCAGTTTAATGAAACAAAAACTGATGATAGCCATCGTGCACTGAAGACGTAGGATTTTCTCAGAACAGATGAGGTAAAGTCAAGCAGCATGGAAAGTGAAGGGCTTTGTTAATTCCAAGCTTTAAGCTTATGTTTGAAAGTGTTCAATGCACTTTCCCTTACACTATTTCAAGGACTATTTAGTCCCTGCACATTATAAGATAGACATTAAAAAATAAAAAAAAATATTGAATTCTTCTGCAAAATTACAAGCATTAGAGGATTTTTCCAAGCCCTTGCTCTACTTCAAATGAAAAATTAATTTTTCCAACTACAGAAAACGTTGGTCTCTCTCTTATTTTAACAGATGAAATCCAGGCTAATGCTAGTCACCACTCTTCATATCAGCACTATTTTCTGCAACAGCAATCACCAACATTTCCTGATAACAACCCACTGCCAAATCTTGTCATTCCTCATGGAAAGTCACTCACTTTCTCCATGAGCTTCCAGCTGAAAACACCATGGCATTGTTTAGAGCCCAGCTTCCAGGATCACAGTGTGGGAACTGGGCTGTAGAGCTAGCCAAAACATCAGCCCTTCCAGCCAAACACCAAGCAATACTGGAACACAGCTTGAGTCTCAAGGTCTAGTAGACTCTTCACACATCACTTTTTTTACCGAAAGCATCTTCATACCATTCTCAATCAAATGACACGCTACAAATCTGAATGAACTTATTTTAAAAGTTCATCTATTTCCGTGGTTTAGGCTCATGAGGGGAATTAATACTATTATTATAAATATGTATTTTATTAGAATGGAAGCTTCCTTCTGCTATCTGTGTTATAATTCAGCTTAAAAGCTTAGTGTAAATAGATAAGAGCTCTGTCAGTTCCAGTACAAAACCATGTCATTATGACTTACGTTCCACAGCTACACAATAAAAGATTTAAGAGATTTAAGCACCAGGCAAATATTCAAATGCTGAGATAACTATATTAATATGGAGAACCAAGCTATTTTTCCTAGGAAAAAAAAAAAAAAGTTATTTTATCTCTTCCTCTGGCTTTATGAACTTAATATATCATACTTAAAAAGCTTGTACAACTAACTTTGTAAAAAATGTAATTCAGTTGGGAACATTTGAGTTTTAGTATTATTATTCAGGTGCTTTTGTGGGAATTACAAAACTGATTAAGTTTTCACACAATAGCCTCATTTCTGAAGTTTCAGATTAAATAAGAAGCAACAATTATATACACATCATTTCAAATTAGAGGTTAAGAAGCATGTTAATCCTGCTATTGCTGTTGTTATTCAGGAATCCCTGTGCATGCTTAACACAGTTACTTTGTTTCACATGCAAGTTATCCATAACCCAGGAAAGAACAGCCATTGATTTTCCACCATGCTACCTTCTGGTCCTTTACTGAAGTTGCTTAATCTGAAAAACCTGAACACACAACATTAAAGATGTGAAAGTTAATAATTAACATGCATGGTGGCATAATGATATATAACAGAGTTACTCCAACTGAAGGCAGCTCGTAAAGATGTGCCTCTCAAGATACTTCATTCTTGCATTCTGAACCACTTGCTGCTAACTGGCTCCAATGCTTTCTAAAGTACCACTGATGAGATTTCACTGTAATCCTATAGCATTTGTAATATTTAACAGCTCACTATTTTATTCCATCTCTGTTATGAGTTCAGATATACATGCTTAACATCTATCTCATGTGCGCCTTGAAGCAAATGTCTACTAAAGTAAACAAACTTTTGTACAGTCAGCATTAGGCAGCAACAATAGCAAATGCAAAGGAAAAGAGAAATCAGCAGATGTTTATAAATCATAATAATGGAAAAGAATAACTGAGCAATCATTCTGCACAATACAAGCAATGCAGTTAATCATGACTAATCACTACAGCACAAACAAATACACAAAGCACAAAAAAAGCAATGATTTCTTTTCTAATCCAAAGAGCACGAAGCTTTCAACCAAAGCAAAAAGCTAACTAACTGAAGAGGGAAGAAAATAAAAAAGATATTGCAGGCACCCTACCTTTCTTTTTGCCTGTGAAATACCCTAAAATCAGGGAAAAAATACTATTCAAAAAATGTCTTTTATTCAAAAAATATTTGACTTTGCAAGAACTGATTATTTTCTCAAAGCCAATCCTTTATTCCATTTTAGGAACTAAAGGCACTGATTGGTATTTTCAAATGGAGATTAATTGCTTCCTGTCTTTTTTATTAGAGAGTGTTCTGATATGTTAAGAAGGGAAACGGAACACAACCAAAATCACGACATTTCACACATCCCATTTTTATTTAAAATTATTACTGTTGCAGATAATAAATCCTGCTAAGTAGTCCACAGAAGTTCTTTTCTCTCTGAACTAAAAAGAACCCAGGTAATGGAGTCACACTAGTTGGAGGAATTACAGACAGTAGAATACATAAGTACTTAAGGATGATATTTTAGTAGCATGTGATATTTTAAATTCTTAAGTAATAAGAAAGGAGTAAAGAGACAAATAATGGAATTGAGAATAAAACACAGTATGTGACAGGTAGTCTCATGGCAACAAGACCTAACATCTGAATTCTATTTCAGGTTTCTAAAATACACTTTGAAACCAGCCATCATTCATAACACATGCCTTCTTATCACAAACTTTCCACAAATCTTATTCCATTTTATTGAATTAGAAAGACTCTCTCACTGTAAAAGACTCATTAAACTCAGAGAAGCAGACAAGAACAATTACCTGAGAAAGATACCGCCTATAATCCTGTCGAAGTTCCTCTTTTAATTTATGCTTTTTTCGTTCATATTCTTCTCCGAGAGGTAAACTCCAGCCGTAGTCACCTGGAAGTTTAACTCTGATAAACATTATTATTCTACCATTTGGAATCAGCACAAAGGACATACTGCAAAATATACATCTCCATTTGAATCAGATGGCAAAACAAAACGGGCGATGCAACCAGCAAGCACAAAGGAACTGAAATTAAAAACCACTTTCTCTGTGTGACTAGTTGGATGGAAAGCATGCTAGAGAAATTGTTTGGGGGATATCAGTTTTCCTCTAGTCCTGGTGTTTTTCTTTCCCCATCAGAATAAAAGAGCAAATTAATTAAAAGAGAGTACCAACTACCTACAATACCTAGGTTGTTTTGAACTGTTTCTTTAAACAAACATTTCGAAGGGAATCTCTCTTCTTTCATCTTACTCTACAAATTAGTGATATTTTAAGCACTGCTAACCACATAAGATAAAACATACTTAACAACTAGAAAGCAGGAAGCTGCTCATTTAGCACAAAACACATGAAGTCCATGTTGGTTTACATACATCTGGAAGGAGTCAGACCTTGTGATATCTGTACTCACTTTTTCTTTCCACTCCAGTGAGCCGTACTACTTTTTTATTTAACAGACTCAAAACATATATTTAGCTCATTTCTAGAATAATTATCTAGTCTTGTAACAACTGCATTCTTAAAATGCAACACTGTGCAAGTTGGTTGTTGTCCCCAGAATACATTTTATCTATTTTGTAAGAAATATGCTCTGCCCCAGGAGACTACCTCTACTGAGATTTCCATCACTTCCCACAGACACCTACTGAATTCCTGAAAACACACAAAAAGAAGATTGCAACTTTTTTTTTTTAAATTGCCTGTTGTTTCTCTGAAAGCATTTCCACTTCTTTAAAATAAAAAGGACAGCTGAATGCTGCAAAATTAAACCACAATATGGAAATAAATGAGGTACAAAACCTAAGAGTCTACACACGGAAGAAAAGGATTGCCTACCAACCAGGAGGGGACAGAAAAAAGCTCTGAAGTTGTCAGGTCATATCTGAGCTACAATTGTAACTAAGCAGCAGTGTCTACAGAAAGGAGAAGGTATGACAAGGAGGGAAGGGTGGTGCAGCACAGAATAAAACAGAAAAGAACACTATCACACATTCAAAATCACAAAAGACACAGAGAAAAAAGAAAGAAAATGGAATGATATATATAGGAAGAAAAAAATAAATAACACAACTGTGATTAAAAAGGCCAGTCACAATACATTCACAAATCTAACCATTCCTCTGGTCTTGGAAGAAGTCTTAACTAAGTGCTTGTTCTCTCCTGTATAACGTATGACTGCATTATAACATCTTTTATCATAAAAGCAGCAAAATCCATTTAGTACTTTATGCCCAGAAGTTTAATAGATGCTTGGCATTTGCAAGAAGAATGACTTTAATTGAGTTTGTTTCAGTCAGGTCAGAGTGAGCAACTTAAGCTGTGAGGCCAAAAGAAAAGACATCCTTACTTCCCTGGCACAAAGCACAGAGAAAATGCCCTTCAGCAGCAAGTTGGCAGTTCAGATAAAAGATGAACCTCCAAAGCTTTTGCTCCATGCACCCCAAATAACAGGAAAACATCGATCATTTACTGAAGACTAAGAAGCAATTATTCATCTTGCTTTTTTTTTTTAAATAATGCTACTTCTGGGGGAAAAAAAAGAAAAAGGGCTTTCATATATTCCTTACTCAAACCCCCGAAGACAAAAAAAATTACAAAAGCATCCACACACAGCACCAAAATATTTGAAAGAACAAAGAATTGGGATGCACGTCAATTATAATGGTCATCTTTCAATTAAAAATCCAAAAGGTAATTGCTTTCCAAAAATTCTCAAAGGTAACCAAGTACTACTTAAACCCAGAAGATGCAAAAATATGTACTATACCTAAGGGACAGTTCTGTTGGTTGTTCGGAGGTATATTTTCTTTAGACATGGAGATTAACATTTTGCTAGTCTCAGAAATCTTCTCCAATTCCTTATTCTGAAAAAAACAAAACAAAAAAAACCACATTACTTTGCATCATCAGAAAGAAATACCCCAACAACATCATTAATGTCACTACTAGTACTTGAGCATGGAGACTGAAAGTAAGGTTTTAGAACAGAAAACAGCTTCCAAATTTCACTGATATTATCAGAAAAACAGTTTCTCCTCTACAACACAGGAGTTAGTTCAGTAAGTTTCATGTCATAAGCCACTCCAATTACATTTCCATATGGTTTTATAGCTTACATCTATCAACTCTGTTTTCTGTGGGAGCTGAATTGATGCACAACACTCTGCCTGAAACCATGAAAGAACTTCAAGGTATTACAGAGCAAGATGAAAATACCTGACCCCTGTAACTACACTTTCACCTTACACCTACAGACTTTATTACAGGCTGGAAACACTCTCCTCCTCTTTAACTTGGTTCTGTTGCAGAGGATGCAATAAGGCAGACAGCCCAACAACTCCATAAGAGCTAACTTTCTTGAAAGATATATTATAACCAGATAAAGATATTTACATTACCCACATACAGGGAAAGGAATTGCAACAACCTATCAACAAAACAAAACCAGGAATGAAACATTATAACTTCCATTAAAAGCTTAAGCTTTTCGGGGGTAAATCCTCCCAATTATTTTTTTTCCTTTTAAACCAAGGACCTAACTCAAGCTCCCTGAGAGTTACAGTAGCTAAATAATTTAGATGGTAGCTTCTTGCTAAGTACTGTTAAAAAAAAAATAAATGACAGTGATCTGCAAATTATAAAAGATGTACAGCTTTAGAGTTAGGTATTAAATGTTCTAATGGCAAAATCATGATAAGCACAGATTTTGTTTAACTGATGGGACTGAGTAATTGACCTTTTCTATTTTGCAGTTTCCTTATCAGAAATGTTGAGGCTACTTTTTTGTTGGTTTTTTTTGTTTTGTTTTGTTTTTACCTTCCATCCCCATCCCACCACCCACTGCCTTGGAGTGGGCAGAGAGCCATTCCTTAATTGGAAAATACAAATGTTACTGTGTATGCCTGGTGGCAAACAGATTTATAAAAAGATCTACCTACATACAGTATTTACAGAGAAATGGATTTGACTAGATAAATCATTAATATATATATGTGCTTTAACAGCATACACAGTTAAGAGCACAGTAAAAGCAAGCTTTAAGAGAGCCCCCAGAAACATGTTCAAATTCAGAGAAGCTATTTAATACTCTTACCCTTATCTCCATGTAAGGTGGATCATTCTCAAGCTCTGCCTTATCTTGTGCCAACTTGGCCTTCTGATCTTCAATAAATTTTTCTAAATCTTCTGCCATCATTTCTAAGTTGTAGGGAAAAAAAAAGCCAAAAACAAAAAACATTTGTGTCAGAACAGAGAGAAAAAGAAAACAAAGTACCATAAAACTGATACAAGTTGGACAGTGTCCTGTTACTTTTTGTATCAATACATTGGCAGAAGCAACAGGAACATCTACCACCACTGACGCCAGGCAGCAATGCCTTTAATCAGACATGCAGGAACAGGTGGCTGCCTCCTCCTTTAGCTGTGCATCTTGTCTAAGCAGCTGAGAGCCCTTCAGAGCTGGAACGTTAGCATCATAGTGATGTGACTTATTGTACACCGGCTACATAACTTCACAATAAAAATTAAAGTGAATTAAATTAGTGACAAAGGAATGGTACAGAAGTTGGACACATCCTCAGGTTTCACATACTTGGTTTGAGTGATCTTACCAGAACTAGAAACACCAAAAACCTGCATACTGCATAACCATGGAGGGAAAAAAGAAGGAAAAGCCACTGCATACAAACCCACTCGTTCTAATCTCAGCATTTCCACCAACTCCACTGGAGAAAGTCATGTGAACCATGCCTACAGATTAAAAAAATCCCTATATTATATTCTACTCCTACAGGAAGAATGAAGCAAGAAGGAAATCAAGATTCTTAAGCCTCTCAGATGCTAACCCTGTAACTTCAGCAATGAGATTGCTTGTGAAGGCTTTCAGCAATCCCATCATATCCAGGTTCTAAGCACAGACCGTACAGCAGTTTTATTAGGGCTAATTCAATATCTTTCTACAGATTCTATTAAGTAAACAATAAATCCACTATATTATGTAATATTATATATATTATATATTAAATAATTTCAGGAAGAAAAAAGAACCATGAATAATGCATACACATACAAAGCCCAGAAGAATAAGATATTAAATAGGAAAATGTAACACAGTGTTCAGAAAGAAAACGATTCATGCTTACTATGAAAATTAAGATCAAGAGAAGTAATGTCAAAATTGCAGCAGGTAAACAAGTTAATATGCAATTACTTGAACTTACGAACTACATCTACTCGAACCTTCATGTCTCACTCTACTGCCCTCTTGCATTCAAAACATGAACTCTGCATTGTTACAAAGGAGGCAGAACTGGGACACCCTCTTTGCAACCCCTAGTGATAACACAGGACAGTCAATTCCAAAAATAAATTCCCCAGCTGATTAGCCCTAAATCTTTAATCTCATTACTTTTGCACAGTGATAACAGATTAAAGATAAGAGAGCACGATTCCAGGCACCGATGAGATTCACTGAGCCTATTAAGTTATGTAAGAATAACAAAGAGTCTTTCCTGAGTGGATAAAACAATCTGTCACAGTAAACAACTTAAAAATTGGTATCATCAGTACAGTGTGGCACCACCTGCAGGGAAAATTCCTGCATGGAGGGGTGCAAGCCTTATAAGACAAGTGAAAATGGCATAATATACATCTGCACAAGTTTACCTGCCACCATAAAACATCTCAATCCTAAACAAAACACAACGCTGTTGGTTTAGCAATGTGTCAGAACGAATGGTGTGAATTACCAGATCCTAGCAATCATCTCTAGTGATAGCAGCAGGTTCAAAACCAAGCTTGGAGACATTGCTCAGCCAGCAGCCATGCACAGAGCAGAAGAAGACCATGTGGTAAATGCTGGAAAATCTAACACTAAGTCACAGGTCTCCAAAATCACAAGGTGCAAACAACAGATCTGTCATGGTATTCAGAAAACAGTATTTTGTAAATACTGTTAGAAGCACGTATATTTTTGACAGCAAATCCCTGTCAGTTCTTCCTTTAGCCCTATCTTAAAACTTGTATTTACACACCCAAGGCACTGTATCACTCAGATGGTAACCAAACTATTTGTTCAGCCAATGTTGGAAAAAAGCCCTAAAAGAACACATTTCATATATTTTAACTTTCAAGAATGCTTTTTTTTTCATAACCTATCACTTTTAACGTGGAATTTTTCATAAAAGCAACTCTGAAAAATTGCAAAGCCAGATAGACTTCCCTTAGTCACATATATAGCAATCAATGGAAAGCATAAATACATTCAAGAGAAAAATCCACACCTGAACACCAGAGATACAGACACTGAGTCTACACCCTAACACAGTTAATAATGCATGCCTCTGTTTCCAAGACACTTGAGCCACCTGTTTGTACATGTGGTATACTGGAAGCAGTATACTGATCTGAGCACTGCCACCTAAAGGAACATTCAGTGCATTCCTTTTTACCCTTTCCCTTCCCCTTGTATTTCTTCTAAGAAGCAGGGCACAGGATCTAAAGTCAGCACGTGTAATCAGACGTTGTATTCAGAGCTATCCTAATTCTTAACATCCAGAAAAGCCAACAGATGGTAGTTCCCTTCCATACAAACTGCAGCAAGGGTGGTAGGGGAATGAAGCGCTTCGAGAAGCTCCTACGTGTCACATTCAGCAATTGCGCTTACAGGCTCTACTCACAATTAAGAAACCTTAACTAAAACAACATGACTTTTCCTAACTCCGAAGGCAACCATCCATCAAAACACCAAGCCAGCGAGCTCTGTGATTCATTTCCTCTCACCCTAAGAGTTCACCTACGTTTCCAGACCACGTCCTCCGGCCCAAAAACAAGTTGATTTCAGGAAGCCTTCAGGGTCAGATTAATTTCTCCAACACTGAAGCCCTCTCGCGGCCCCAGCAACCCTCTGCCTCCTGTGGCGGGGCGGGGCGGGGCGGGGCAGCAGGCCCGGCCCCTCACAGCAGCGCCGTTCCGTTGTCAGGCAACGGTCGCGCAACAAGCGGATCCCACCACCCCCACAGGGAACGCCGAGGCCCGGCCCGGCCCCGCGCTCCCGTTCCGCACTCCCCGCGCCGCCTCTTCTGGGCCCATCCCGCTCCCCGCCGCTCGCCCCGCTGAGGAGAGCGGGGTCGCCTGCCCCGCTCGAAGCCCGGAGCCGGCACTCGGCCTCAGCTCCGCGGGGCCGGGAACGGGGCAGGACGGGGCGAAGCATCACCGAGTGCCGTCTCAAGCACACCGCTGCTCACCGGAGCCGGCACCCACAACCCTGTCCGCCTCCCGCGCGCGTTGCCACCTCCCCGGAAGTCGACTGTCGGCCCTG
>VXAB01012284.1:557420-641416 GCA_013399175.1 Odontophorus gujanensis
CAGGCCAGGCCCGGCCCTGAGCGCTTCCGCGGCTTCTGTCCCGCTGCAGCCACCATTACTTCAAGTACTGCAAGATCTCGGCGCTGGCCCTGCTGAAGATGGTGATGCATGCCCGCTCGGGGGGAAACCTGGAGGTGATGGGGCTGATGCTGGGCAAGGTGGACGGGGAGACCATGATCATCATGGACAGCTTCGCGCTGCCGGTGGAGGGCACCGAGACCCGCGTCAACGCGCAAGCCGCCGCCTACGAGTACATGGCCGCCTACATCGAGAACGCCAAGCAGGTACCCAGCGGTTTTGGAGGGCGGCGTTGCTCTTACCTTTTGCCTTCCGAAATCTTAAGTGTGAAAGTAAACTTCTCACTTGCATAAAGGTTACAGAAGTGTAACTGGCGAGCTTCAACAAGGGCAAGTGTAGGGTCCTGCACCTGACGAGGAATAACCACGCACATCGGTACAGGTTAGGGGCTGACCTGCTGGAGAGGAGCTCCGCAGAGAAAGACCTGGGTGTCCTCTTGAATAACAGGTTGGCCATGAGACAGCGGTGTGCCCTGGTGGCCATGAAGGCCATTGGCATCCTGAGGTGCATTAAAAAGAACAAGGCCTGCAGGTCGAGGGAGCTGATCCTCCCCCTCAACTTTGCCCCAGTGGGGCCACAACTAGAGTACTGTGTCCAGTTCTGGGCTCCCCAGTTCAAGTAAGACAGAAAGCTTCTCGAGAGAGTCCTGCAGAAAGCCACAAAGATATTTGGGTCCTGAAGCATCTCCTGTATTAGGAAAGGCTGAGAGACTGTTCAGCCCGAACAAGACTGAGGGATCTCATTACTGTTTATAAATATCTGAAGTATAGGAGTCAAGTGGATAGAAGCCAGGCTCTTTTCAGTGGTGTGTAGCAACAGAAAAAGTCTGCAACGCAGGAAGTTCCATACAAACATGGGGAAGAACTTCACTGTAAAGGTGATGGTGCCGTGGAACAAGCTACCTAGAGGGGTTGTGGAATCTGCTCTGAAGATATTCAGAACCCGTCTGGATGCTTTTCTGTGTGACCTACTGTAGGGAACCTGCTTTTAGCGGAGGGATTGGGCTAAATGACCATCCCCAGAAGTTTCTTCCAATCCCTCCAACCATGTGATGCTGTGTAATATTAATCTACTATGTGGCTGATGCAGAAGTCAGCATGGCATACGAGCACGTTCTGGCCTGCTGCTGCCAACTCAGAGTGATGTTACACTGCAAATAAGCACTGAAGCACCTCAAACTGTCCAAGCTCAAATAGTTTGAGGCCCAGCTTACCCTTTGATTTGCCTTTAAACCTTGAAGTATTTTAAATCATCTGAAATTAGAGGATCCTTAAATAGTGTAGACAAAGGTACGACTATTTGGGTTATTTTGGACAGGTGCTTGTAGTCTCAGCATTCTGAGCATTTAAAGACATTTAAATCTGGGCTGGATTATGACATTGAAAGTGAGTAAATACAGGTAAGTATGTTCATAGGCCTGTGATTTGGTTTTTTGTTAGTTTGTTTTTTAATAATTTATCACACTGTGAGAAAATATCAAAGTGATCAATTTAATGTAGTTTATTATTAATAATATTGTCGCTGAAAATCGTAGAATATGAGAGGGTGTTTTTATCTAAAGATATGTTTGTACTAACCGGTTATTAGGTAGAAAAATAATGTATATAAGTATAGTGCATAGAACTGGTATTTATGCAAACAGTTAGTTCATTTGACATTTAAAACAGCCCTGGTTTATATGGGAGTAGTCATGATACAGAAAAGAAGCCAAAACAAGAACTCAGCTTTGCCAGAGCTCTGGCAGTGCACATGCTGGCTGAGGTTGGCAAGCACTTTGTCCTGGAATAGCTCTTTTTAATATTAGATTACATGTTGATAATATCCTTCTGCATAAGTGATTTGCAGAAGCTAACACTGCAGTTACTTGCTCCTTAGGCAGGATCTGATGGCTAAAAAGAAGTTATTTGGCCTTGAAAAATAACATGCGTTCTTTAGTGTTTTGTTGTTCTCTTTTTCTCTATTAGATAAGAGGTAAAGAAGATATAAATATTTTTCACTGACTCAAAAATGAAGTAAATGTTCAGTTCAGTAGATAGTGTGTTCTGTCTCATCTTAATAGTTCCCAGATTTAACCTTCATGGCATGCTCAGTATTTGGCAAAACCAAGCAGCTAAATGCACTGAACACACTGCCATGGTGGAGCTGTATTGCCATTGTTTCACTCAGTACTGAACAGCCTGTACACAATTCTTGACCAGTTAGAATAAAATAGGTGCAGTGGGTCTTGATTCTCCTTGATGAACCATGATTTTTTTATTCTTTTTGTTTGTTTGGGGTACTTGTAGAGAGGGTATTATTTGGAAACTTCTATTATGAGTTTTTCTGAGGCAAAAAAATCTCAAAAACTGATCTTTAGGCTTTCACAGCATACTGTGGCAATGAATTCTGATGCTTCTGGTTTTCAAAAATGTCCAAGATTCTATTCTTTTAAACCTACCAATGATCTCACTGTATGCCTCTGAAGTGTGTTACTCTGCTAAATAGTGTTTCTTCTCTACTGGCTTACTATCCATTGTATGAGTTTGTACATACTGGCATCAATTCCACTCCAAAAAAATCCCACACTGAAGAGTCCTGGCTTAATCTCTCCATGTGAAACCTCTTCTGTACTTCAGCTGTCATTTAAGTTGTTGTCACTAGGTCCTTGGAGTTGTTTTGAGGTAGTGGCTGTGATAGCTCATACTGAACTTTCTGAAAGGCAGTTAAGCAAAATAAGGCATATGTTGAATATTTAAAGTTGGCATATAGTCTGTGCGTATGTTCCTTTTATCCTCTTGCTGTGTTGTGTGCTGGAAGGCCCAATAGAGGGCAGCCCATGCTTTACGAACGAGGATCATCACTCGATTTGTTTTCCTTAACTGCTGTTAGGTTGGCCGTCTAGAAAATGCAATCGGCTGGTACCACAGTCACCCTGGCTACGGCTGCTGGCTCTCTGGGATCGATGTCAGTACTCAGATGCTCAATCAGCAATTTCAAGAGCCCTTTGTAGCGGTGGTGGTAAGTAGTGCCTGGAGGCTTATGGAACTGCATAACAAATTGTGTTGAGAGGGGAGCAACTTCTAGATTTTGTCTGTTAGCAGTCTAGTAATGCGTGTTTTGCAGGATGGAAGCATTAGATTGTTCTCTCTCCTTTTGAGCTGTTGGCCACATGCTGGTCCAACTGATGGGCTTGCTCTTTGAGGCCATTTTTGCTTCATTGTTCAGGAGGATGTGGTATTGCACAAGTCTATGTGCTGCTCTTAGTTTGAAGTTGATACTTCTGCAAAAACAATGCATTAGCAATCCATATTCAACCTCTTGCAATATAACAGAAATCTGGTTTTGTTCTCTTTGTTGCTTGTTCTGAAGGAGTCAGTGAAGTATGTTCACACAGTTCTGTTGCTTTGAATCTAAAATGCCTTTTAGCTGAAGTGAGTGGCGTGGCCTAAGATTCTAGGCAGTCTTTGAAGAAAAAATCTGAAGAAACTGGGCCCTTTCAGGCTGCAGATCACATTTTAAATCAAAATAAACCTGATTAAAAGTATGACTTGTGCAATATTGCTGAAGGAAATAAGGAAAAAAGACTGAAATTAGTCAGAAAGAAGGAATATAGCTCATGTTTGTTAGAATTCCATCAGAGAAGGATAAATCACCCTGAGAGGAATTATTTCTACCGCACAAGTTTCCCTGTGTTATGACAATTTTATAGATTCAGAACGTTTCCTTTGGGACTTCTTTCTGTTTTCATTTATTCCTTTATTTATTTATTTATTTTCTTTTAAAATGAGGCAGAGCATTACTAAGTTTGTTCTCAAGGAGATTCCTTTGCAAGTCTTTTATCTCTTCCACCAAAGTACAGGTCTCAGTATTCTTTCTTAGCTCTAGTAAGTCTGGAAGATTGTAACGTGCTGTAAGATTAAAATCATGGCTTGTTGCTGGCTCTAAGTGCAATTTCATTGTAAGTATTTGGGAAAATGGTGAAAGGAGTTTAAAAAGTAGTTCTTAGAAAGCCATTGGTACTCCCATCTTTAATGTATTGAGTCTCATGCCAATGGATGGCAACTGAAAAAATACTGTTTAAAACTAAACTAATAGAATTTGCGCTATTTATGTTTCTGAAATATAATCACTATTAATTTTAATAATTCAATAAATGTTACATAAGAAGCATTACCTGTGCTTTTTTCAGATTGATCCAACAAGAACAATATCTGCAGGAAAAGTAAATCTCGGTGCATTTAGGACGTATCCTAAGGTAAATATGTGAAAGTACCTGCAGTGTGATCAATAGCCTCTCTGTAAGCAATTGATTGATTCTAAAGATTAGTGCAGTTTGATCATCTGACAGGTGAAACTGCTTCAGTGTATCACTGTGCATTCATAAAGACATGATGATATACTGGTTATTGTGTGAATATTGATTACATTTAGAAAAGCTGACTTCTGGTATGTTTTTCATAGACTTTCATCAGTCTTAAATCAAAGAGACTCTCTAGATAAGGAAGCTTTCCTGTCATTCATTAATGTATTTACGTTAATTTTTTTCTATCTTGTTTTAGACCTAACATACTAGTAAAATTTGATCCCATGTGTTGTAATCTGCTTTTCAATTCAGAAAAACATTTGAAATTTCCTCTTTCAGATAAACACTATGAATCTTTACAAAAAAAAAAAAGTACAGAAGATGTGAATTAACATGGAAGGGTTAGGCTAAAAACTAAGAAGTGACCAAAATATTGAAGAGCTGGATCTCCACATGCAGTCTTACAGTTATACTTCTGACATATACACTCATGCTATTTTATTTCAATCTAATAAAGTATACTTGGAAGTTTAATTTACCTTTATCATTGACTTGTCATTCAGTAAAACTGTCATTATCAAGAATGTTTATGAGACATTCCAATTGCATTCAACATTAATGTTGAAAAATATACAAAAGCTCAACTTCGAACAATCTGTGTTTCAGAACAGTATTCACTTCTGTCAGCAAAAACACTTCATAAATGCCATATTTTGAGCAGGGAGAAGAACTCTGCACCTGGAAAGCAAATCCTGTGTAGAAAATGCACTTTAGATGGTTTTTTTTAGGGAGTGCATGGATCGTTTTACAAGCAGCTCTTACCTTGTCAGTAGCTATGAGGGGCAGCATTTTGGATAAATAAGTTTTCTGTATCCCTAAGGCATATGCCAGCCAAGTATGTTTCTTCCCACTTCTCTTACCTTCTGTCTTTCCTCCAAAAAGGATCAAAATCACCTCCCAGAATAGGAAAAATCTTGCATTAGAAGCTCTTTACTACTTTGATCTATTACAAGATCAAATCATGACTTACCACCCTGTTTCCTCCCAACACTTTTTGACAGACTTGTCAAAGTATAAACCTGAGGTGCAAGAAGATTCCAAATTTCAGGCTACTGGGGGAAATGTCATCTTCCTTAGGGCAGTGTGTCTCTTTGTATAAGTTAGAATATTTGTGAAGTGCTTTCCAAGAGCTTAGTCAGTCTTGGAAAGTCCCAAATGTACTGTGTCATCTTTGCCCTTTGCTTGTTTAATTTTAGGGGTACAAACCTCCAGATGAAGGCCCCTCCGAATACCAAACTATTCCACTTAATAAAATAGAAGACTTTGGTGTACATTGTAAACAGTAAGTAACATAAAAATTACTAACTGCAGCACAAGTTCTCAGTTTTTGTATTTAGCCTAGTGATTCACCAAAAACTGCATTTCGTTATGAGTTTCAAATCATGACATTATTTGTTGCATTAGCATTGTTAATTTTGTGAAAAACTGTGTCATTTATCAGAAGGTCTACAGGAGAACTGTTTTAAAGATGAAGTTTCTTTTAACCTGGTTAAAAGAGCTAGCAGTTGGTTTACTTATAAGGAGTGGTGTTTTTTCAGGGCAAGGAGGACAGTCAGATGTAGATTTAGCAGCAGGGCTGCTCATCAGAGTAATGGCAACTGTGGTGCATACCTTTGTCCTGTGTCACTGTTAACATGGCTGCAGGTTTTCAATCATGCTGAGTTTTTTTTTTCTGTCTTTGGTGAAGTGGAGCTGCTTTGAGGATAACATCAGCAACAGGAAGAATTACTGCTTTTTCTCTCCTGCTAGTATAGTTTCCATGGATTTTAAAGGCAGTTTGATTTTAACCATTCTCCTGTTGCCCAGTCTCGTGTTCCTTGCTTTGTATACACATATACTTACTTGGAAACACATTTGTTTTGCCAGGTCAGTCACCTGATCTGATCCAATTTGCAGCAGTACATATGTTCCTGCTGGTTAAGCTAAGGTGGAGTGGGAAGTAGAGGCAGATGATGGAGATGCAACATTTAGGAAGAATCATAGAATAACTTGGGTTGGAAGGGATGTTTAAGACTATCCAGTTCCAACACTCTGCAATAGGCAGGGTTGCCACCCACTAGATCAGGCTCCCTGGGGCCCCATCCAACCTGGCCTTGAACACCTCCAGGGATCAGTGAGAGAAAGATGGGACTGTTTCTTCCATGCTGGTTTCGATTCCATCTTCGGATGTTTAACAAGCCCTACAGCTGAAGGAACAGCATGCAGACTCTGAGATCTCATTGACACCATGTAGTCTCATGGATACATTGTAGGCTGTTGCCTCTTTTCTTCCCTGATTTTGGTGCATGGATATCTGTCTATTCCTAGTGCATTTATAGCTGCATGCAAAGTCAGACCCTGAAGAGATGAAGAAATTAATACAATTAAGAATTGATTTTCCTATCCAAACGGAGAAAAATCCTGAGCAGTACCTACTAAGAAATCTTTGTAGAACTGTTATGATTTTGTCATTTCCGAATAGTCCTTGTATGGGCATTGCCCATAAACCAACATATTTACATATGAGAGGAAGCTGTCTTTAATCCTTCCTTTATTTGAAGTGGTCTGTTTGGGAGAGTTCATTTGTTTATTTGGGATTTTTGCTGTGGGGTTTTGCTGTTTTGTTTTGTTTTTAAGTTGGCATTGCTTAATAGTTATCATCATAATCTCCATCTCAGGAAGCTGGCTTATCTTACAAGCTATTTCTTTCCATCCAAAGAAAATATTTTCCAGTCCTCCCTAGAAAGAAATAGCAGTTAGGGAAAAAGATGGAATTAAAACTGGAATTTTGGCACATTATTGAACTACTGATTACAGAAGATTAGAGTGATGGCTTCCTCTTAATACTACGGGTAGTTTCACTACAAGTTTAAAATGTAACCAACTTGAACTATGATCCTCTCTGTTTGGAAGTCCAGTTGCTACTAGTTGTTTCATAGTAACAGTAACTTTCCATAGAAATCAAGCAATAGTAGGTTTATTGAGTATCTGCTATAGAATTTACCAATCAAAATAATATCTAGCGTGACTTTAATAGTGCTGTAATTCATCTACACATAGCTCAGCTGTCTACTTTGTCATCTTTTATGAATTGCATAGCACCAGTAAAGTTTGACTTTCAATATAAGTATGGTATAACAAAATTATCTATCCGTTAGTAACATTTACTGCTATCAAATGTTCCTAATTGAATTAGGTGAAAGATATGCAAAACTAGTGATTTATTTAAAAATTGCAGTATTGAAGTGGCATAGAAACACCAAGGTTGATGTTCCAACTTCCAACACTTCCAAGGTCATCTAGTTCAATCATCCACCTATCACCCATAGTTCCCACTGAACCATGTCACTCAGTACAACATCTTCACATTTCTTGAACACCTCCAGGCCCAGTGACTCCACCACCTCCCTGCGCAGCCCGTTCTAGTGCCTGACCACTCTTCTGGAGAAGTATTTCCTAATGTCCAACCTGAATCTCCCCTGCACAACTTGAGGCCATTCCCTCTAGTCCTGACACTAGTTATGTGGGAGAGGAGGCTGACCCCACCTCACCACAGCTTCCCTTCAGATAGTTGTACAGAGCGATAAGGTCTCCTCTGAGCCACCTCTTCTCCAAACTAAACAATCCCAGTTTCTCCAACCACTCTGCATAAGTTTCGTTCTCCAGACCACTCACCAGCTGCTTTGCCCTTCTCTGAACACGCTCCAGTGTTTCAGTGTCTTTCTTGTAGTGTGGGGCCCAAAACTGAGTACAGTACTCAACGTGTGACCTCACCAGTGCTGAGTACAGAGGTTTGGTAACTTCCCTGCTCCTGCTGGCAACACTATTTCTGGTACAAACCAGGATACCATTGGCCACCTGGGCACTCTGCTGGCTCATGTTCAGCCAAGTGTTGACCAATAGCCCCAGGTCTGTTTCCTCTCACAGTTTTACAGCCACTCTGCCCCAAACCTGTAGCGTTGCCTGGGGTTGTTGTGGACAAAATGTAGGACCCAGTACTTGATCTTGTTCAACTTCATCCCATTGGCCTCAGCCCAGCAATTCAGCCTGTCCAGATCCCTCTGTATGGCCTTCCTACTCCCAGGCAGATTGGCACTTCCTGCCAACTTGGTGTCATCTGCAAACTTAACTGAGGGTGCAGTCAGTGCCCTCATCCAGGTAATCAGTAAAGATATAGAACAGCCCCAAGACCAACTCCTGGGGTGCACCACCAGTTGCCAGCTGGATTTAGCTCCATTCACCACCATTCTCTGGGCCTGGCCTTCCAGCCAGTTCTTTACGCAGCAGAGTGTATCTAAGCCATGGGCTGCCAGCTTCTACACAAGAATACTATGGGAAACTGTAGAAGGCTTTGCTGAAGTCTAGGTAGACTACATCAACAGCCTTTCCCTCATCCACCAGGTGAGTCCCTCAATCATAGAAGGAGATCAGGTTGGTCAAACAGGACCTGCACTTCATGAGCCCATGCTGGCTAGGCCTGATCCCCCAGCTGTCCTGCATGTGCTGTGTGGTCAACCACAGGATTATCTGCTCCATACCCTTTCCGAGCATGGAAGCCAGGTTGACAGGCCTGTAGTTCCCTCAGTCCTCCTTAATGTACAGTGTATCATTGCACTGTACAGGAAGCTTTTACAAAATTAATGGAAACACTTGCAGTCTCTTAAATAAAATAGCAGTATGCATAGGGATTGTGTAAACCTATATTAAGAGTATATATGAGATACTTACTAGAGATCTTGTAGAGTTAGAATTGGAAGTGGGAATAACTTTTTTATTGTTTAGTGCCTTGAGTTTCTGAAGGCATTTGCTACTAATGAGGACTTTTTCAGATGGATGTCATTTGGGTGTTAGAACCAAACAAGATATATTTATAAGGAATTTTATTGTGTGCACATTTGTTTTTAAAGGTATTATGCATTAGAAGTCTCTTACTTCAAATCATCTTTGGATCGTAAATTGCTTGAGCTTTTGTGGAACAAGTACTGGGTGAACACTCTCAGTTCTTCTAGTTTGCTTACTGTAAGTACCATAATTTGTGCATACATCTGTCTTACACATCTTTTACCCATATATCCCTTTGCAGCACTGCAATGAATAGGATGTGTTAAGGTAATGCACTGAATATGTAAACATTTCTTCTGCAGTTTTCATTTGTGAATACCTAACAGACAGAACTGTTAAAATGAGGTTGCAATATATACTGAAAGTAGGCCTTCAGGGGGACAGCAGCAGCAACAGCATCAAAACCTTCCTTCTGTAGAAGCCACTTTGAAACCTTCTCCCTTAGCCAAAACAAGCAGTTTCACTTGCACTTTCTTGGTTTTATGACTTAGGAAAGAGGTTGGAAAATAATAAATGAGCACCCATTTCAGTTTTTAAGTATTGAGTGTTTCTCAGATGTTGAGATTCTGTTTTGTCAGCCACCACTCATGTAGCCATCGTGTTCTGTAGTACATAATTTGCAGTTAGAGGTTAAAATGTGCAGTGCTACAGACTCTTTTAGATGTTGTTCATTTATTTTTCTGTGTAAACGTTTGAATGTATAGCTTAGAACTCAGAAAGGTAATTGCTTTCTTTCTCCTAAGAATGCTGACTACACCACTGGCCAAGTCTTCGATTTGTCTGAAAAATTAGAGCAGTCAGAAGCTCAGCTTGGACGGGGCAGTTTTATGCTGGGTTTAGAGACTCACGACAAGAAATCAGAGGACAAACTTGCTAAAGCAACAAGAGACAGGTAAGACAATGTGTACATGTGTACTTCCCTGAAAAAAAAAGTGTTAGTTTTAAACTTTATCAAGTCCTTAGTAGCAACCAACCAATAAAATCATATCCTGGAAGGCTATGAGTAGGAATGAGGGGCTCCAGATATGACCAGTTATTTTTGAAAGTTTAGGAAACACTTGTATAATACTTTCGTTTAAAAATTAAGGACTCCTTTTTTTCAGATTTCTTACTAGATCTGTTTTTTTCTTAGATCTGGGGGTGGGTTTTTGTTTTGTGTGTTTGTTTTTTTAATAAACCAGTTACAGATGTTGTAACCTTTATATTTTGCCACCTTGCTTGATGGCAAGTACTATTATCAGCTTGTTATTGTCAGTTAACGAACTTAGTCATTGAGTGCAGAGCATTATTTCAAAGAAGTCAAAGTGTTTTCCCTCAGCATTCCTTATACACTTGTTGGTAATTATCTCTCTTTTGTTTGCTTTTGTTCTGAAATGGAGAACGTACCTCACTTTTCACAAGTGCATTTCTCCCCACATAAGTATTTCAATGATATGTGTGCTTCAGATATCTACAAAGTCCTAGTTAGCATTTTTTCTGAGTAAAATCTTATTAACAAAGGGTAGTAGTATCCAATAGAAGCCATGCAGTAACACTCAGCTGAGCACAGGCTTTGCCTGGAAGAGCAGGAGTTGGAAACACCCATCAAAACAAGCCTGTGTTTCACAGTTAGCAGTGGGGGAGTAACTGCAAATGTGACATGTTCATCACTAAGCAGAATCAGAGATGCTGGTGCACTGGTACACTGTGTGTTTTGGTTTCCTTGTTATGAAAGTTAACAGCTCTGACAAGTTTTCAAAACAAACATGATTGGGTTAGGTGGGTTTGGTTTGTTTTAAGTCTGGGTTAATAACATCTAGACAGCTTCACCTGTAGGATACACATGTGGTGGAGGTAAGGCTGTTGGTAATTCGTGTTAAGTCATACTTTCCAGTTCCTACTGTCAAACAGTTACAATAGCAACTCTACAGAGACAGTACAAGGAGAGAGTTGCTGATGGCTTTTTTTCTCTTTGATTTTGATCTGTTTGGTGTCTCAAATATCAGCAGCATTTTTTTCTTCCAGTTACTCTCACATGCTTGCAGTTACTCTGAAAAATGAAAGTCTTTTTCCTTTTTTGATCATCCTATCACAGTATTTCTTGCAGCATTTGTAGACATTTTTCTTCTCTGTTTTTGTTATCATTAGTGGCTAGTTTATAAACTATAAGTCTGGAAGAGATCGTTGTTGTCATCAGTACTGCTTTGGAGTGTAAGGAGTACACCATAGTTCCCAGGATTAATTATAGTACTTCTACAGATGCACATTTTTTCATCTGGAAAGAGAAAGTAGTCTTTAGTAAGAAAAGAGAAAAGCCAGCAGTAGACTGGAGCACGCATGAAAACAGTTGGTTCAGTGACACCTAAATTACCAAATTACCCTCCGTAAAGTTTGCTAAAGGTTGAGTAACTACACTGATAGGGTGTACGTGTTTTAAGGAGAAAATACTGTAAGACTTTACCACAGAAATACTCACACTTGGCTACATGAAATCTTGTTACTGTACATACACATCAGTGAGATTTCTAAGTGGCCAAGCTGTTCTCCAAGCCGGTTTTCTTTGCCTAGAATTGCTTGATCTGTCTAGGAGTAATTTGTCCCTAGATCTTTTGCATTCACACATTCTGGTTTGAGATGCTCAGGTTAGTTTGGCAGTACATTTTCCTAAGCCAGGTGCTGAATGAAGCTTGGGTCAGCAGGAATCCTCTCAGCTGTGGTTTTATTTGGGGTTAGAGGCTTTTTGCACATGCACATTACATGTTTTGACTAATAACTGAGTATCTCTATAAACACCTGAGCTTTTTATGTGAAGTTTCTCAGAGGAGCTGCAGTTACCACGTACCACTGGCCTGAGGTTGGGATAAGGTGGAGTAGGGTGAGAACCTTCAAGCACTGATAAAAAGGTGGTAGCTCTCTTTCCCCAGGATTTTTGGGGATTTTTTGTTGTTGTTCAGAAGACCACAGTTTCTGTTGTTAAGATAAGATGCCCTGAATTGCTAAACAAGTTCTCTGGGATCAGTCTTTGTGTCCAGAGCTCATCAGTTTGCATTCAAAGCTATTGGCAACAATGGCTAAATTGCTGTGTTTGACTTTTCCTTTCTGGACGGTTGTGAAGATTCATGGGGTTATGGGCACCCTGAACTTCCAAAACAGCTGAATACCTTCAAATAAAATGACAGTTCAGTTCATACTGTAGCCAACATTGAATTTATGCTTGTTTTTCAGCTGCAAGACCACCATAGAAGCTATTCATGGATTGATGTCTCAGGTTATTAAGGATAAACTTTTTAATCAAATTAATATAGCTTGAAGTGCGTCGCTAGCTGATATGCATCTCCAAAGCAAAAAAAGTTATGGTTTCTTTCACTTGGACTTGTTCAATTTGAGAAAGGGATCTGGAATGGAAAATTATTCATTTAATTTGTAGTACTTTAATATTTCCCACCTGTCTGACCAGCTTTAAAGAACAAAACGTTCTGAAATGCAGTGTAACTTTTTGTTCTTTACCATAAAACACAACCAGTTTTGAGAATTGCTCCAAAAGAAAAATAAACGTGACTTACTGGATTTTGGTCTGAAGTATTTATCTCTAGTATCTAATTGTAATAAAACAGTTTTGAAAATGAACGAGTGTTTTGGGGATTGAATTTTTTGGCAAACATTTATTACCTGTTTTTCATATCATTCCAAAGAAATGTTCAGTCCACTTAGATAGGTGATCTGTGCAATATAAGAAGTTGGGATCTCAGGTTTTCATTGCTGTGTTTAACATTTTAATGCCAGTTGTTTATCTTTCAACAAGTTATTAAATGTAATGGGACTATTCCTGGTTTCATTTTATTGGTCCAGTCAGAAATGGTTTCTTCTCACTCTGATGACAATATTCTACTGGTAGCTTCACAGTTAAGATGAACCTTTTATGTTTCCAGGTTGTCAAAGCAGTGAAACTGTGAAACTAACATGAAGCTTATACAGTGTTACTTTCCTCCTGCTTGTCTCCTGTTGCTTGTCAGTGTCACTCGTTCCCTCCAAAGGATCCTCGTGAAAAAAATCCAATATCTCTGAAATATGAGTTAGCCTCATTTAGGTTCACAGATACTGAAATGCATTAATCATAATTGTTACCTTATAACACGGTGCCACTGAGTGGCTGATGTAAGTTTGTTTTGGAGGCTTTCATACTGCATTTCAATAATTCAAGATGTTTGGATTTCTTTTAAGTTTTTATCCTTAATCCCGAGTTTCCTGGGTTTTTTGGAATGTTTACTTTTGGGATAATTTATTACATGCTTCATACAATATGCCATTGTGCTTTATACCTTAAGTAACTAATATTCCTTTTCAATCTTAACTGTGCCTTGATGTGGGTTTTGTTTTTGCTTTGGTCTGGAAATTGTAATAGCTATTACTCATTTGGGGCTTTTCATTCAAACAGATTCCAGTGTGTTTGAAGCTAAGATGCAAGTTACTCAATGGAAACATCATTCAGCAAGGAAACGCAGATACCCTGAAGCACAAATTCATCAAGAGTTTTAAAGCAGCAGCATCCAACAGTTCAGGAAAAATGCATTTAATCAGAGTTAGTCAAGATTAGATGGGAAGACAAATCCATGTTTCTTCTAGCATGGCAGTGGTGGTGGGAGGCAGGAAAAAAATGTGGCATTTTATCACTCAGAGCTGTTCATTTTCCTGAAAATGGCAAGAGCAGCCTTCTGTATGAGGAAGCATAATACAAAAGCACACAATAGCAGTTGTTAAGTTTAAGGAAGATGCAGCAATGTACCTACTCAGTAAATTTTTTCCTACTTACTCTCTTGCACAGATGTTGGTAAATTACAGCATACAGCCATGTTCACATTCAATATGCACCTATGTATGCAGCTTTGGTGAGATGGGTTATATTTCTCTATATAGGTATTTATGTTTCCACCTGGTAGAATTCTCTTTGCCTAAAAGTTTTGGAAGTATCCACTATCTACCTGAAATATAAAATAATAGTTTAATCTTGTATTAGTCTGCTACACGTATTTAAACTGTCCTCATTTACAATAGCTATGAGATGAGATGCCACACTCATAGGCTTAGACTGAATGTTCTCAGTCACGCTTGGCTTTAAAATATTCAGTTGTCTTATAAACTGTAGCAGTAATGGGTTTCCTTCAATGCTGATGTGAAAAGTTGTGCATGAAGTCACTCAAGTGTTGTTACTTGCTGAGCACACAGTGTTATAACCAAATTTAAGGTCATGCATGATCCTGTGCAGGCCATACTGTGACCTGTATAGGATCCTGTTTGCATGTTTGGGAATGCCCATATTTTTGATCAAGTATTTTTATTGCTAGTGTATATTCCAAATTCTGCCTTTGACTGAGAACAGAAAGTTGTGTTCGTGGGTTATTTAATAACTAGCTACAATAGGAAGATCTCAACATTGTATGTATACCTGAGGTATGTGGTTCATATAAAGTACTCCTTCATATAAAAAGGAGTACTTCTGTTTCTCAGATATACGTAGTTAAGACACTTAGGTAGTAAAACTTTGCTTTGAGTGAAATAACCAAATTAATAGATGCATTCTCAGCTGATCTGTAAAATGTAACATTTGCATAAGCAACATTTGTGGATGGTGTTTATCATATCTATAAAATGCTGAAGTGCGTGACCAAGCATCTTTTTTTCCTGATTCTGAACCTAGAATTTGTAGCCAATTTTCAAAAACTCAGCCCTTAATTTTAGGGAAAATGGGAGTTAGTAGGTGGGGTGTCCCTACGTCTCTTAGATGGCTACTGGAGGCTGAGCCTTCCTGAAGGATTAGACTTAAGTGGGGGTACACAGTTGCACACTAACTACAACACCTCTGCTCAGTGTCAGCCTGTAGTGCGTTCTGGGAAACCCCCCTTACTCCGGTGACTCCTCTGTTTTTACAGGGAGCACTCATTTTCTTGGCCTTCAGTAGCAGTTTGCGTGCACCATTTCAGATCAAACAGAATGATCCTTTTTAATGTCCTATTTGATAGATGAGGCATCATCCCACATTTCTATCACTTGTGTCTTGATAAAACTTGGGCTGCCTTTTTAACATCGCCCTGCCTTGTGTCCTAAGTGTACTAAATACAATTAGGCATAATTAACCTGATTGTTTTCTCCCCTTTGGTAAATGTTAGTGATGGGATGAGGGTAGTGGTTTTCTGGGGGTCAGAGGTTCAAAATAACATTGGTTTGTTACCCTCTTTTTGCTAATTGTATTATGTGATTTCTTTTACTGCTGTGCTCCAAACAGTCCAAGTCAGAACTGGACTCATGCTACTAACATAGTATGTTAATATACAGTATTTGAAGTACTGAAATGCTCAGATAGGAGATTTTTTAGTATCATACCATAAATGAGGTTAAGATAAAATGATAAAAGCAAATACCGGGCCAAATCCAAAACCAGCCATAATTTTCATACTAACAGTAGAGTTTGAGTTATCATTGTTTTAATAGGGCGAGTACTTAAGAGGTGAAAATGACTAAAAGATGAGGTGATAATATATAAGATTAATTGCTTGCATGGAGGTTTCTTTTTCAGATGGTGTCAAGCCTCAAAGAACAGATGTCAAGAGGACCCCCAGTTAGTTGAAGAATTTTTCTAGAGTTAAAAAACAATTATCCTAAACCTTTAAGGAATTAATGAAGTAAATTGTTCCTCAGGGTGTATTTTTTTATGAGCTGTAGGAATAACATCCATGAGGAAATATGTAATTTAGGAACATTAATTCTGACCTTTAGATGAAACTTCTAACACAGGAAATATTTGCTGTGACGTTTGGTTTGTTTTTAATTATGAAAAATTGCTTCATCCAGGGCATTTTGAAAACGACAATGTTCTGGAAGCGGCATGGTCCAGTGGATAGGTCACAGGACTCCATCTCAGGAGAACTGGGTTTTCTTCCTGGCTTTTCATAAACCAGGAGCGCATAAACTTGAGCAAAGCATTTTTGCCAGAGCAAGTGTCATTTTTCCCCTCTGAAATAGTGAGATTGATCATTCGCTTTTAAAAAGTACAGATGGAAAAGGATATATAAGCATTATCATTTTATAAACCAAAGGTCATCGCTACATCTTCAATTTGTCAGACATTAACCACCTCTACTAGCAATTCTCAGCAATGCTGTTAGCAATGATTGTTTATTCTTTTGTGTAGTTTAGCTCTTATGTCATCTCGGATAGGAAGTGCTTAAGCCCTTTGAGAGGATTATAAAGATATTGTTTTCAGAACTCTTAATTTCCATCTGAAACATGCATTCAGCTCCTATGTAATTTGTCCATCATTTCCTGTGTGAATTTTGCTGTTTCTTTTAGACACGGTTACCTTAGGGCTCATGTATAATCACAGTGGCTTTACTTTATTAAAAACAGAAAATAATTTATGTTTCTGCATCTAATGGCAAGCAGTCTATAGTAATGGCAACCATCTGAACTCTTCCCTCCAGCTGAAGACAAGTTGCATTCACTTACCCGATCACTTAAGGTTAGAGTTAAGCTTGTGTTTTAAGCTGTCCCTAAGAAAGACATTTTCAGTCTGAGTTCCACAAAACTGGAGATATAACTGGAGAAGCGTGGAGGTACTAAAATCACAGATATTGTTCCAACTTCAGTAAGGTTTAGGTATTCTGTGTGGTGTTACAAATTGAAAATTAGCTTCTCATTAAACCAATTATTTCTGTGGAACGTTTACCTTTCCTTTAAAAGAAATCTTTTGACAACTAGGTAAAATTCTGAAGCGGTGGAGATGGTTTAATAGTTACATGTCTAAAAGCCAGGGACAAGCATGGGTAAATAATACATCTATTTAAGAACAAAGGTTGACTGTGTGAATACTCAACATTCACTCTCTACACAGTGTTTGACGAAATAATGCTGAGACCAGTACACCTTCTGGCTGCTGAGTATTAGCAGCATATAACACCAGAACTGCGTAGGTCAAGGTCAGAAAAGCCATCAATGGTAATAGTTTTGTAGCAGTAGTAGACCTTAAAGTTGTGTACTAATAATTACCCATATTTGTCTTGAGTCTTTGTCTGGTGTTGTATCTGTTTTAATTGCAGAAATCATTTTGGAAACTTCTGTGACATCAAGCCTGTTACCTAGCTCATTTAGTGATGTCCTGTGTGAGCTTAGGTTTTGCTTAGGCTCACACGGTTCTATTGATATCAGCAGTCAGTATCAGCAAAAGTGTTAATGAAATTGCAAACAGAAATTATATATGAAAAGGAATAAGCCAAGCACTGAAAACTCTCTGGTGAAGATCATGTAAGCCTCACTGGAAGGTTGCTTAGCAGAAGGCGCTGCAGGGAACGAGCTCCAATCCAGTGCTGCTCAAATGTGGCCAGTGCAGGGAAGAAAAATGAGCTTAGCTTTGAATGAGTGATCTCTTACTCATGCATGCAGGAGATCCTGCTAAAGTAAATTCAAGAATCAGGAGGTGTTGTCAAGCAGTTATTGTGCAACAGAACAAATCCAAGAATTTGAAATACCTTACACAAGGTTGTGGCTTTGTCTAAGTAATTAATTGCAGGTAGCTTTCAGAACTGAATCACTTCCAGAACAGAAATAAGAGCACGTCGCGTTATACCCGAGTACACCTATTTCAGACAGAACTTTATTACTGAGAAAATGATGTATTTACCAGAATTATTATGTGTGAGCAGCAAAAATAAGGATGCCTTATCTGTAGTACCTTACTCCCTGTTGACTGTAACTAAGTAGCTGGTCATTCCTGGAGGTCTTTCACCACATCTGTAACGCCCTCTGCACTGCTCCTGCTGTCCCTCTGGCTAACACGTCACAGGTAAACGAAGGCTGTGTATACAGGCAGACACAACAAGGACATGTAAGTACCATTTCCTGAAGAAACTAGGCTGAAAAAATGTCAGACTGAACAGACAGTGGCTTTTATTTTCAAACAAAGACATTTCATTACAGCGGTCTCTACAAGTCTATTGAAATTAAAGCCTGTGTTTTTGAGGACCTTATATTTGCTACCCCTGAAAATATAAAATACAAAATTTATATTTAAATTCAGTGGAAAAAGTGAATTGTTTCAGACATTTTATGTGTTAAAACAGCTATACTGAAGCATTGCATTTTATGTAGCCCTAACTCCAAAAGGAGGAAGGTAAGATGCTCAGGAGAAGGTTTATCTGTTACTGGATAAAAGTTTGAAACCTGACCCTGGAAAAAAGTAATCAGAAATAGTTAGGCTTTAATGTAAATTTTTACAGTTAGAAGTGTTAAGTATTTTCTAAGATTGTTTGTCTCCATAATTGTATGACACACCCCCACACATCATTAATGTACACAGAAAGAGCACTATGCAGAATACAAGTTAGCATTTATGTAAAGGAGACTCTTAAGGTGTTTCATGTCCTTAGAAATATATGTCTGTTCAGTGTTCCAATCTAGAACTGTAAGAAATATAGCCACCAATGTTTTTGTACAGGTATTTCCAAAAGCTGGTTTGAAGATGAGGACTATTTGTACTCAGCCAAATTACTGCCACACTGGAGAGTACACAGATGCTTTTTTAATGCTCTATGCCACTAGATGAGAATCCTACTTCAAATCTTAATGAATAAATATTCTCTCTGAAACTTCTCCTAACTTTTTTCTGCCTTTAAATCAAATTACCAACAGACAGCCCTGGACACCTGCAGAATCTACAACCATGAGGGAGAACAGACTAAATCCAAAATTAACTTTCTTAACATTAAAGTACTTTTTAACAAAAACATTTCTCGGAACAAGCAGTTCGAGGGCATGCTCGATTTGGCCGAAATAAGGACATCTTATGATCTCAGAGAGAAGGGTATAGGAAATTCCAGATTGGAAGTATGGGACTTCTTATACCTCATCTGCATTTCTAACAAAGGTCAAAGTAGAACACACTTGCTCTTTACAACATTCTGTCATTTTTTCCTGTCAGAGAAATAAAATCTCGATCTTGGTTTCACTGGAAGTAGTGTATTTTGTCACTGACTTCAACTGATGGATGCCCTTCTGTATTCCAACAGAAAAAGCATGTAGCACTTACATATTTTATTGGTTTACACTGAGTTACTCAGAGGTGGTGTTACTCAGATGTTCAGATGTGGAGCCCTCAGTACAGGGGGGACATGGAGCTGTTGGAGTGTGTCCACAAAAATGATCCAAGGGATGGGACACCTCTCCTGTGAGGACAGACTGAGAGCTGAGAGCTGTTCAACCTGGAGAAGAGAAGGCTGCGAGGTGAGCTGATAGTGGCTTTTCAGTGTCTAAATGACACTGTGATTCTATGAAATGGGTCCTACAGGAAAGGAGACAGACTCTTCAGCAGGGTCTGTGGTGATAGAACAAAGGAAAATGGCTTCAAGCTCAAAGAGGGTAGATTTAGGTTAGATAGAAGGAAAAGATCTTTTACAGTGAGGGCGGTGAAGCAGTGAAATGGGTTACCTAGTGGTGTAGCTGATGCCCCAAATGTTAAGACTTCCAAGGTGAGGGCCCCTGGGCAACCTGACCTCGCTGTGGTGCCCTTGTTGACAGCAGGGCAGTTGGACTCGATGACCTTCAAAGGTCCCTTCCTACTCTCAGGATTCTATGATTCCACTGATACGCTTAATTCCCAGAATCACAGACTGACTGAGGCTGGAAGGGATCTCAAGCACCCCGCCCGGGACGCATCCAGGCAGCATCTGGACATTCCCAAAGGGGAAGCTCCACAGCCACCTCCACGCCAGCGCTCCATCACCCGCCCAGCACGGAAGAGCTCAGCCCCGCCTGACCCGGAGCTGTTGGCGTTCGGTCGCCGTGGCAACCGCCGGCGGTGGCCTCAGTGCCCGCGTGGCGCGGAGGTGAGCGGGGAGCGGGGCCGGGGGCTCCCAGCGGCGGGACGGCGTTCCTACTGGGAGCGGGCCGGGCCCGCGGGTCGCGGCGGCTGTTACCGCTCGCTGTGGGAAAGAAGTGGCGGCTCTCCCGCAGCACGCACATCGGCTCGGGGTGCGAGCGGCCCGACGCTTTGCTGTTCTCTTTGAAGGCATGGCGCGGCTGACCCCCGAGCTCATCGCCAGGTGCCTCGGCCACAGGGACCGCAAGGAGGAGGACTTGGGACAGCAGCTGCGAAAAATGACTCATCTGAATCTATCCGATAAAAATCTAGATGCAATCGTAAGATCGGGTCCTCTTCTTTCCTTTTTTAAGCGTTCTGTTGTTACTGTTCGGAGGGGCGAGCCCAGCAAGCAAAGCAAAGATTATATGCAAGGTTATATTACGTAGCAGCTGCCGTACTCCTCAACGTTTACAGCTACATCTGCTAGGAAACGTGCTTCAGCATCCACCGCTTAACGTGCTGCTGCTCTGTGGAAAATCGCTTTTACCTGCTGCCATACAAAAGGTTTTCAAATGCATTTGAAATATGTAAGTGAACTTTCTGTAGGCAGCAGCAAAGCAAGTGCCTCCAGCAGCTTGCCGGCTCCCTCACTATAGACCTGACACGCTTCTCTTTCTGGACCAGAAGTCCTGTTCAAGTATCTCACCCATGGGAAACTGTAGAAATATATACATCACTGTGGCAGACAAGAAAGGCATTATCAGTACATCAACCAATTCTTGCCATTAAGAAGAATCCATGTAATAACTCCAGTGTAATAGCAGAATTTTTGCAGTATTTCAGCACTTTCAGTGCTGCAGTGTTACACAAATCAGCAAAAATAAACCACAGTTTGCTGCTTGTATTATTTCATACAGTTGCTATATTGTAAAGGACCCTATAGGAAGTCACCTGAATAGAAATTAGAACTCCACTTAACTCTTTAAAATTATTATTTAAAATCAATCATTTAGACCTGATGCTCTTCTTATAGCCTGCAGCCAGGTCATTGCCACGTAACCAGTAGGTTCAGGGCTCTGATCCAGCTTTATCAGTTCTGGAGACTTGAGGTCCAAGCTAGTTCGGGTTTTGATTTAAAAAACTGTATGTATTGATGGTTACCTTTGTAAAACAATTTAATTCCTTCTAATGCCATTTTTTTTTTTTTTCAATTTTTGTGAATTTCAAGAAGGGTTGTTAACTCGCAGCAAAATATTTTCAGTCTATCTGTGGTTTAGTCCTTAGATTTCAGAGGAAGTCTGAGAAAGGAAAGGAGAGTTTGGGAACAGGATGTGAGCCAAGTGAGGTTAACAGAATTGGACTGCTGTAGTGGCTTTTTCAAATTAAACAGGTTAAAATCTACATACATATTTTTTTAATTGCTCCCTGGAGCTTATTCATTTAAAAAATAATCCATGACCTTTCCATTTTCAAAAACTAAACCCGCACACTTAACCCAGTCCCTCCTCCCTTTGAGCTCAATGGTATGAAATTTACACCGGTTTCATAAGTCCCGACTTAATTTGAATCCCCTGAAGATACTGAGTGCATTTCAAAATGGCTGAGCCCTGAATAACCGAATTGTTGTGTGTAATGGATTTCTGTTTTAAAAACAAAAGCGTAATTTCAGCCAAAAAGTCTTAAGTACCTTGTACCATATGAACAGATCCATGCAAGCAAATAAGTTTTTTCAGTTGTCGCACTCCTTGGAACAGCCACAGTGAATTGCTAATTTGCTTAGGATTGGTGAATCAGATGCCATAGAGAAGGCTTTGAGAAACCCTCATCAGAAAATAAAAATGCTACAATTTAATGTTTTGGGAGGAATAGAATGAAACTTGACATTTGAGTGGGATCGTAGTACCAGAAGTAGATTAAAATACGTTGATGTGCAAGTAGAAATTGGTATTCCTTTGCCAAGAACTGTTTTGTATTACATCACTGAGATTTGATGGAGACAACTCAGTAACAACTGTGCTTCTCTGAAATCTTTCTGATGAAGGCAGGGGAGGGAATGAAGAAACACAGGACACAATCTGCCTGCTGCTGAGGGCTGCAATCCTCAGCTTCCGAGCATAAGAACAGAAACCATCTATTTCTGTCATAAATCTATGTTGCAGATTATTACTGACTCCAACTTTTTCTTTTTTCCAAGGAAAAAGAATTGTTAAAAGTGTTTAATAAAAACAAAAATGTGTAAATAATACTGCACTTAATTAATTAATTTAAATTTTAAACAATCAACAGCTTCCGGAAACAGGTAGTAAGTAAAAGTAATAACGCATTAATTTGTTGTTGTTTCTTTCAGGGTGACATCTCTTTGTGCAGAAACCTTAGAGTTTTGTATTTATATGATAACCAAATCAGTCGAATCCAGAACTTGGGCTTCGCTTCACATCTAACACACCTTTACCTGCAGAACAACCGTATTTCATGCATTGAAAATCTCTCATCACTGAAAAACCTTGAAAAACTGTAAGTTGAAAGTCATGAATTTATTTTACTGGTAGAAGAATAATTGTTACACTAAGAAATGAAGAAATGATGTTGCCATTAAGGCCTCTTCAATAGTTAAGTTTTGCTTTTCAAATATAAATAGTTGCTTATGATTTTTCAATGAAGTGTTCTGTGATGAGTAAAGTGATGACATCTGAATGTGTATTCCTTTTTTCTCATTTAGATTTCCTAAAAAAGGCTTGAATCTGTTAGCTAGCTTACTATTTTTGTAACTATTTCCAACCAATATTTTGAAGACTTTGTGTTCACTTTTGCTTTCAAAGGATGTTAAACCAACTTTGTATTTTATTCTTCAGGTACCTGGGGGGCAATTCTATTGCTGTAGTAGAGGGTTTGGATCAATTAAAAGAAATAAGGGAGCTGCATATTGAAAGTCAACACCTCCCTCTTGGCGAAAAGCTTCTCTTTGATCCAAGATCCCTTAGGTCCTTGGCAGTAAGTACACTGAGATTGTCAACGAGCTGTTAATCAATAGGTCAGTAGTCTTAGTATGAATGATTAGAAGGACTCGATCACTGTGTGCATTTTTTCTGAGAACTGGCAGCAGACTGACGATTTCTGCCAAGGGATTCCTATCCCTATTGTCACATAAGCAAGGCGTAAACAGCTAGTTTGTTGATATTTCCCTGATTTGATTATCTCATTAATTTATTTACTGCCTCTTGTACTTCTCCAGACAATGCAATGGCAAATAGAAGGGGCAAACAACACTTTGGTGGGAATACTGAGAGGAAGGCGGTCTGAAGCATTCAGTTCTACTTGTGCCATTCTTCTATGTTGTAGTATATAAAAGTTTCAGGAAGTCAGCTTTGGAAATTTTTGTTTGAGGTGTTAGTTGCTCAGTAAACAACAAATTTATTGTTGAAGTAGTTTTTTTGTTTTGTTTTGTTTTGTTTTGTTTAACGAAAACTTCAATTACTAGTGTTTGTAGTTTTGCACTGCAGTAGAATTTACTTACTGCATCTCCTGATGAAATCAGGGCTTTATGATCTGTTTTGTGAAGACAAACAAAGGACATTCCCTGAAAAGTGACTTCTTTTCATGTGTGCATCATAAACATTTCACCTAGCTCTAATTCTTGCTGGTTTGAGATGTCGTAATCCAAGACGTGTTACTATTTTTCTTTAGAATAAGTGGGCTGTTACTGTGACAGCACTTTTGTTTTCTTCCCTCTGTATTGGAGAGTAGAGGATGAAAGTAGAGGAGGATTATACAGCTTCAATTTTCCCAGCGCGATAGCTCATATATTTCAGTGTTTTGCAGCACCCTGCAAAGATTCACAAGTAAATTGCTCTTCCTAGCTTTTATTTAAGTCTTCTGGAGGTTGCTCTCGTTTGGTTTTCTTTCCAGAAAGACTTTTCATCTTTGATCACGTAACACCTTTTTGGAAGCTACCTGTAAAAACATTCTATTTTTACTCTTCAAACAGCAAGTATTTTGTCCCTTTTTACAAGCTTTCTTCTTATCTCATCTGCTCCCATTTTTGACTCTCAGTGATGTCAGATGAAAGAGCCAAAACCTGGGGCCGGGTAGCTCTCAGTGTACTATGAGCACGTTTTGCTGATGACAGTATCCCATATGATTGGCATGAGGAGCTTGTTACACTGTGTATCAGGCCGATGCTGGAAAGCCAGAATAAACACCACTTTAAGACAGGGAGCAAAGCCAGCAGAAAACCATGTGTGAAGTGCTTGCATTTTTTACATGTTTGTGCTTCACGCACTTGTTCCTTAAGATACTTTTCTTCAAGAATTTCCAACTGAGTCATGCATAACATGAAAAATATCACTTTTTTTTCTACCTTTTTCCTCCAGAAATCTTTGTCTGTGTTGAATATTAGCAATAACAACATTGATGAATTGGAAGAACTGGCAGTTCTGGAAAATCTTTCTCATCTTAGAGCAGCTGACAATCAACTTCAACATATGAAGGTATTAAAATCAGAATTTTTTCTATGTCAATTTTAAAAAAAGTGACATTCATCTTTATCACAAAATAAATGAATTAAAAAAAAAAAAAAAACGTCTACAGTTTCAGAACCTCTGACTTTCCAAGCATAATTTTCTCAGGCAGATATCTTGTTGAGGTTAAAACTGGAGAAGCATTTATCTAGGATGTCCGAATGTCCTTTAATCCTATACAAAGATGCAACAGTGCATGCATCTATCAACAAAATGAATACTACATGCACAAAGTTAAAACTATAGTATAACATGTAAAACATCCAAGTGTGTATGTGTTGGCCATCTGAGTGACAGTTAGTCAGTTAATTTGCAAAGAGTCCACGGCCAGTGTTGTGTAATGAACTTGCAGCTTTTTACCATACTGTAGTCCTTAACTCTCAGTTCAAATGTAAGTAAAAGGGAATTCTTGGATATCAGATCACAGAGCTGTTCTTTTAGCCGTTCTAATATCAAAATGTCTTTTTGACCATCATTGCTGGTGTAGAATAAGAAGTATTTCTCATGGAAAAATATGTTGAATCTCTTTCATAAGTTTCTGTTAAGGAAAGTTATATCTTCATAAGCAAGAGCTCTAAATCCTACAGTAACAACTAAAACATGTGTAATAGAAGTATTTTTGTTCTTCCTTTTGCACTAGTGGATATGGTTTAAGCAGAATGCTCTGGACTTAAAATTTCCAGCTTCTCAAAAAAGAATAGGCCTTGTCATCTCTCATTATTTTAGAAGTTAAGATGTTTTCTATTTCTTGACATAAATAGAACTTAAAAAAAATAATTTGAGTTTGATGTTACAAGCTACTGAGTGTTAAATTTATGATGAACAGTATGTTAACACTATCATTGGACAGTACAGGCATGAAAGAACAAACTTTATAAACACTTCCTGATTTCATAAAAATTTTAGGCATTAGTGTTTTGCTTTCTTTTGACATTTGTTAGTTAATAAATATTTAAACGAACTGGCTTCAGTCAGTTGATTAAATTGAATTAAATTAAACTGTCTTACTACTGGTTTGCATATACATTCTATTTGTTTAGAAAATGTATATACATTCCATTTTCTTACAAAAAGTTAGCTATTACAAGTTAGTAATTACTAAAACAAATACGGCTACTAATTCTTAGGATACATAATGCCTTTTATGTTTAATTTGGCAATTCTGTTTATTAATGGGGAGTTTCCTGTACGTTGTGTGCACAATCTAGAAAATACCTAGGCCAGTATACTTTATTTAGACTCTTTGTTTTAAAATATAATTTAATATTAAAAATATTGAATAATGCTTTTTTATTATTATTATTATTTTTTTAGCTAGAGTATTATTAATGGCTTGTATTTCAAATAAGCTTCTAGCTGGTAATTTTAATTGAATTCATACAGAAGTACATACTTGAAGCTTAGGCTAGCTAATGAAAACCATATTGAATGTGTTGACTGGATCAGAATAACACTGAGGTTTTTTCAATAGATCTGTCTTTCAAAAAGGATTCCTCTCAGAAAAAATCAATTTCAAAAGAAAGCTTAGTGCGTGATTTTTTTAACTGTTTCTTTCCTTCTTGTAAGAACAAAATCCTTTGGTTGTGATGTTCTTAATGAAGATTGTGTGAACCAGAGAGCCATTTAGTGAGAATGAGGATGCCAGTTTAGAAGCAGAGTCTTCAGTGTCTCAGAGGAAAAAAACAGTGTCTTCTGAAACAGAATGAATGGATGAAAACAATACATTATTCAGTAACTATGTGTATATTTTTTAGTTCATTATTAGAATTTATTATTTTATCATCAGGCAGACAAGGACTAGTATTTATCCCAGTAAATCAGGCATACAGATTTCCATGTGATATAATCACAGCTGTTGAAAAAATACGTGGTTACCATTTGAGTTACCTGCTGCTCTCACTATCATTTAAACTCGGATCTAGCTCTGGTCATTTTTGAAGGTGTGTGTCCTACGTGTTGAATAAGCACCATCCAAGTTTTGAAAACACAGAGCAGGTTGAGTATTTCTATTCTTATTCTTTCAGACCTGTAAAATTACAAGGAGTAACACAGCTGGATATGCAGCTCTAAATCCCATTTTAACATTCCTACCACCCCATTGCTGCCAGCAAGATCATCCCAGGGATTTTTTGGATTGATCAGAGATTGTGGTGATGCCTCAGTGAGTGAGGAGCAATGGAGCTCTGCTTCACCCAATGGGAAGAGAAGCTGTGGAGGAACCATCCAGGTCTTAGCAGCCCTGCTCAACAGCTCTAAGCTGTGTAGCTGAGGTAGATGACAGTGGGAATAAAGTGGGACCTGTGAAAAAAAGGGAAATGTGAAAACATAACAAATGCATGAAGGACAACCTTCTCACATAAACTTTCCTTACTTTTTATAATTAGTATAATCACTTTATGTTTAGAGATTTATCTCATCTTTTTCACATTTTTTATATAAACCCATATCCCCTCAATTTTCAAAGATGCCGTGCTGATTTTAGTATAGTAGAAAATTAGGGCTAGTGAATTCATGCACATAACGTTCTGGCTAAATCAGGGAATTGTTAGCATCATTAACAGACATAAGGCGTATGACCTTGCGTCACATGACTGAATTTTATGTAGTGTGGTCAGAACTGTAGATTAAACAGAAAGTAAGTAATTCTCAACACATGCAAAATGATTTAGTGAGACTAGCTACCACACGTAAAATGCACGTTATGCAAGTTATCAACAATATCACCAATTTTAATGGACTTGGCTTTTCTTTGCTTTCTACTCCTCATTACTATTTCATTCTACTGAGTTTCTTCTTCAGTTAAGGTCACAAGGTCTTCTAGGTTACTGTATATTTTGGTAGGAATACTAAGGGGATTTTTTTTTCAAAGCTACTTCTAGTTTTAAAAGTCCTAATTACACAAAGATATATGTATATACGTGAATAAAAAATAGACTTTAGATTTGGGAAGATTATGACTTACATGTTAGGCTAGATAGCAAAAGTACAGCTAGAAATATGTATACAAGTCAGTATTTTCCAAGTCTTTAATTTATTCAACCTCTGCCCAGTATTGATTATGACAAGGGGATATCACAAAAGATGAATTCATTCACTTCAGAATTGAGTCAGGAGCGAGAGAAAAATTATAGATTTTCTCAAACTGATTATGACAGGTAGTCAAAACGGTGACAAATGGCTGTCTGTAGATGCAGTTAGGGCAGTTGTACTAGACATTCCCAATAAAAACTGGAGCAAACTGGTCAAATACCGACTCTTAAATGGCCATCTTTAATTGGTAAGAACGTCACTGCCAGTACTCCAGCTGCCTACTAAGGCACTTGCCCTTCCCCCTCTCCCCCATAGATGGAATATAATTTGCTCGTCACTATTTTGTAGCAGACCTCAAAGTGATAGCATGACATGATCATTTATCAAATGGAGACTGCCCAAAAGAGTGTCTGGTCCCTTTAGTACAGCTTATTGAAAGGCTGGGAAGTGAAAGCACTTTATTAGAGACAGGAAGGCAATGAACAACTAGAGCGTATCGAAAGGGTAATCATATTTCAGCACAGGATTAGTGTGCTCTTAGATAAACACACACTGGAGTAAGCACGTTCTGGGTCATTTATCAAGTAAGTAACAGCTAACAAAAATCTACAGGACTCTTAGTATGCATTCATCAGAGTTAAACTGTATACATTTTATTTCAGTAGTAGACAATGTAGTGTTCCAAAACCATGACCTGAAAAAAATTTCTCTAGTGAAATCCAGAACACGTTACAAATTTCAATAACAGTGTTTGAATGCCCAGGCAAGAATAAAGAACTAAATAAACTTGCTAAATCCTATTTCATTTTTAATAACCTTAACCTAAATCCAGAATTCCCAGAGTGATTTTTTAAATTTGAAGGAGGCAAGAGATGTCTAATTGCTAGATATTTCATTGTTGGCATCACGGTACACAGTTCTGTGGACTTTGTGATTTAGAATCTATCAATTCATAATCACTGTGGGTTTGTTCAAATTGCTACAACTGTACAGCATTAAACAAATCTTTCGTATTCATATACATCGTTCTTAACGCTTGCTTAAGCTTTGCAGACATACAAGGAAGCATATCAATAATGACGGTTTGGTGGAATTTTGAAAGTAAGGGATTTCAGAAAGTAGAGTATCTGAGGAGGACGGAGCAGGCTGCTAAGCTTTGCATCCTTTTAACTTGAATTTATTGTGTTTAAAAGGCAGCAGAAGTTTTTTTTGTTTGTTTGTTTTTGTTTTTTTTTCCTGGGTCATACTGCCCTTGGGTAACCAGACAGAAATGCAGATGGAGAAAGGTGTATTTCAAAGATTTCACTATTGGGGCCAATACTATAACTGACCACCCACACATATTGAAGGGTAGGGATTACTGTTCCTCCTTTAAAATAGTTTTACGTACCTATAAATAGAGAGGCAATCTACTGTGTTTTGCAGGCCTTGTAGCTTTCTTTAGGGTCCTTGTGAAATCTCTTCAGACACTGTGGTACTCTAAGGGCTCTGTGAGAGTGTGGGGATGCACAGTTTACTTGATGCATATATATTTTTATCTGGTGATTCTTCTGCTGTAGGAGTTTATAGGTGGGGCCATAGTGGGGATTGTAGCGGTAATTTTCCATAGTTGGCATTACTGTGTCCTTACAAACAATTTTTCAACTGCTTCACTATTTCTGCTGCGTAACTGTGATACACTGACAAAATGCTATACACCACTTTCTTTGAGAATACGCATTCCCAGAGTATATGAAGAATCTCACTGGAGTGACTTCTGTGTGCAAGATTAGGGCCTGACTGAACAAAACTCATTGTTGTTGTATTCTGCAATGGGAAGGGAAAATGACCACGGTATTCTGTTCTTGTGTTAAATGTAGGACTTGGAGGTTGTGCTAAACAAATGGACAAAGCTATGCAGCATGGATCTTACAGGAAACCCCATCTGCCACAAACCGAAGTACAGGGACAGGGTTGTCGTACAGTCTCAAACCTTAGGTAAGCAGTAAAACCAATAGCCAACCAAAAAGCCTGCTCATAACTCTTACTGTTTTAGAAAGTAGCTGCCACATTATCCATTCTTGAATCGCACTGTGCATATAAACCCACTTACTGTCCTATATAGTTATGTAAAATGATATATTTTTACTTTATGTACAAGCAACGTAGCTAAAACTGGGCTGCTGATCAACTGCACAGTTCTTTACTTAGCAGTCTCTACTAGTAGTAGCAGCCATTAGTTTTAGCGATAGATGATTAGTGAGATAGTTCTAAGACAGTAAGACTTTTTTGTGTTCACGTTCCCTGTGTGAAACTGGTTTTAAAAGATAAGTTCAGGCTGTTCCTCTGTCAGCCTCGGGGTGTTGCTGGGATGCTTTGGTGACAGTTATTGCTACCTTACCAGTTTGAATTTCTGGTGTATAACACTTGTCCTCAATCATGAAATCAGAGTTTTAACTGAATATAAATACATATATTTATCTTGAAGATTATAAAATAGTTGGTGCTTTCTTTTTGAGTTAAGATATGTCAACTCATTCCTGCATCTAACTAAAAGATGAATATCAAGCTGGAATGTATTGTTGCATTTTTGTAGTTGTTTTTTTTCTTTTTTTAACCGAAATACTAAAAAGAGCAAAAAAGATTTGAAGAGACCAAATACACTTCTGATATCACAGAAAATGTTCCTTTTCTTTGACAGAATACCTCGATGGGAAAGAAATTAAAGAAATGGAAAGGCTGTTCCTAATGAATTGGAAAGCCTCCAAAGCTGCCAGGAAAAAAAGCAAAGGAAGAATGACAAATGAACATGCAGACTATCTACATTTTTGTAAGGAAACAAATCACTTCATGACTGCGCTGTAATAGCAGCTAACAGTGAATATATTAGAAATGAGACTTCTAGCAGTGGTAAGACGAAAAACAAAACAGGAGTTGAAACGGAGCTTTTCCAACATGAAATTTAATTTTAGAGCTAGCTCACAGGTTTTTCTGATTTCCCCACTACAGCCTCCCAGAATCGTGGGAAGCGGTAGCTTGTATGTTTTGAATGTTTGTAAATACCCATGATTGCTTTCCATGTATATATAAAAATAAAGCGTTGGGTGTTTTGCAATAAATACGTCTGAAATACACTAAGACTTTTATACCTGAACTGTTTATACTACCAGCCCTGTGAAGGACCTGTACAAAATACATGACCAGCAGAGGTAAGGTTTGAAACTTAGAAAAAAATTAGTCTTGAAGAAAAAAAAACTTAAAAGAAAAGGCAATGGGTTCTTGAAGTGGGAAAACAGATTAATTTTGAAACGCACAACTCATTATTAACTATATTAAATATTAAAATGGATACAATCTCTGACTCAGAATATTGAATTCATTTTTTTCCTTTGGTTTCTCCAGCCAGCTTTGGAACACCTCATCCTATTCTTCCTTTTAACTATAGTCCGTCTCTGAAAGAAAAAACAAATATTTTAGTTCTGTCTGAGATGCACAAAGACAGAAGAAATCCTCTGCCAAGAGCCGTGGAAAAAGAATAAATCAGGGGAAAACTCAGGTATGTTCCTCAGACATGTTTCTCTTAGTGCTTTTGGGGACTGCTTTTACAGTTCTGGCTGAGCCAGTGCAAAACAAGTACATGAAGTAGAATTTCATCTCAGATCAGTTTTGGTTTTTTAAATGGTGTCATGTTTGTTGTCTTTATTTTGTTGTAAGACAGGGTAACAGATTCTGGTTTCTGATTACAAATCAGCAGAGTAGGTAACCGTAAGAGCTGTTCTCCAGTGTTACTAGTTTGTCATAAGAATTTTATCATTGTCTTAAACAAAGGTAAAATAATACAGATGTTAATTCTTGGAAATGCAGTTACTGTCAACAATGCTGGTGAACACTGATACTTTGCATGCAGCATTATCTGAAGGAGAAACTTTTTCATTTTTAAAGCTTACTTCTAGTGGATATGTTTAGTGTGCTATATACACAACTAGTGTTTTCCTGTAACATCAGCTGAAGACCATCAAGATAATCAAGAAAGGAAATCTGATGTCTGTGCCTTACAGACATTCAGACATTAGATGAGCTTAAACAATTAGGAGTTCAGCATATGTTTTCCCTGTTCACAAAGGCATCCTTGCCAGCTCTAACATGACTGTGGGAATAAAATCTAATAGGGATTTGCAGTTTGGGACCTTAGTTTTTTCAGTGTTACCTGTTAACAGTGTTTGTGTTTAGTTCAGTATTTGGAGCCTAACACCATTCCTTTCAGTCTTTTAATATTACCTGTGACTTAACTCTTCTGTTATTTATCAGCCCTACTGGACAACAGTAACAAAAACAATGTTTAAGCAATCCTACATGTAAGATAAACAAATTCACCTAACGTAGCTATTCTTTTGTAACTGAAGTACTAAATGTAGCATTTTAGTTTACATTCAAATCAGAATTTATTAGTGTGTTTGAAGTTTTGATCGAGCAACATTTAACACTTTTTTATTCTTGACAATTTATCACTTCCCATTCCTTTGCTTTTGTTCCTCCCAATTATTTGTTCTCACTAGAAGTATCTACCTTTCCCTTAAGAAGGGAAGAGGAATTACAAATCAATTTTGAAGTATAATTTTGCTCTCCATATGGCATTGGATATATTCTGTCCTAAAAAGAAACTTAACTCACAAATGTGCCTATTCTTGATATTTTTTTCCTGATGCAGAAGGCACGCAGCAATGGAGAAGTCCAAAAACAAGACCTGCAGGCATTCATTTGTGAAACGAGCTTAACACTCAGCAATCTGTTGGCCTACAATTCACCTTTAATAGCATTTCATCTTTTGAGCTACGCTGAATAAAACTCAGCTTTCATTTACCATGCCCTTTAGTACTAATGGAAAATGGAACGTGGGTGTGCAGTACCTCCAAGTCACTTTCTTCAGTGAAAGAACTTCTGCTATTTCCCTTTAAACAAAACATTCTGATTCTACTTTATTATGTCAAAAAGCTCTACAGCTGTTGAGGTTCTTAGCTTGAAAAAGTTTTCCCAGCATTATGAAGCTGGAGTACAATCCATATTATATATATATATACACACACACATATATGTATATGTTAGATATGTATTATGTGATTTATGTTAATTCAATATATACATTTATGTGTGTATATATGTACACAAGTTTTTAATTTGATTCACATAAAGGTCATAGTGGACAACAGTAAGACAAATTGCATTTAGCATTTTCAAACAAGCTTTGTAAGTAGGACACTTCTCTTGGATGCCAGAGGTTGTTGTACATCACGATTCCATGTGATCTGTATGTCTTAACAATGTATTCTTGTTTCTAGTGGAATGTCATTGAAACCAAAGAGTCTTGAGAATTAGTAAATGGTTTGTGAATTCTTTAAAATGTTTAGGAAGATGAAAAACAAGTCAAAATAGAAGAGTATTCTTTCTTGGAGTGCGGGCAGACGTGAAGTAATCACAGAACATAGTATTACCTAGTCAGGTTCAGTAATTAGTGATATGCACAAGTGTGCCCAAGTGTGAAGCAAAGGAAATTTTGTCAAACTGAACAATTACTTTCATTGTTTAATTGAAATTCAGTATCAGGGCAAAGAAATCAGTGAATTTTAATCCTACTCTCTGTGTTAGCCAAATAAATTATTCCAACAGATGTTTCCTTTTTCTTTATACAAGCTAGGTGATTTTTGACCCCTGGCAACTGAAAAACAGGCATTAAATACCTTCTTAACCTACATCTAAGATCCACTGAGGATTACATATAGCCTGAACAATGAAGAAAGCCACTTATTCCTCAATTACTGAAATGTGTCATTAATCTTTCTTTTCTGATAATACAAAAACAATAGCAACTTCATATTGGATTTTAAAACTTAGTTTTGAACATTTAGAGATATTGGCAGGAATTAATTAAAAGAAAACAAATAACTATTTTAAAGATATCCATTACCTTCCAATGGGAAACACTGTTATTAATTTTCCCTGAACAGGGAAGTTGTTGAAATTTTGATGTTGTAAACTTAAACTGTAACCAGCCGTTCCTGCCCACGTTTCCTTATTCGTTAAGGTAAATATTGTTATAGGTTTGCAGTTCAGAATTTGGTGGGAAAGTCACCTTTCGTCTCCCCAGTGCATGTTACGTGTTTGGAAATATGGTAATGTATTTAAATTATACACTCGACTTATAGTTCCTACTCCGAATTGTGTCAACTGCCATCAATTGATGTCAAATAAGCCATCTCCAACCCATCACATAGGTCCTGTGTAGTTCAAGGTCTAGCTGTGGAGGAAGGAACTTGTACTCATCAGGATTAGTTGTGTACCCAAAACATGGCTTGGAATCATATGCTTATGTCATGTTAGAGAATATAGTTTTCTTATTTGGGGGAGGGAGAGGAGCATTACCTCCACGCAACCTTAAATATCGTTCTCTTACTGAATACCAATTTCAGCACACCTCTGCACATTCAAAAATAAAGAGCATTCTCAGCATTGTCTTCAGAAAGAAAGGGGAACTACAGAGTTAAGATACTTGGGCAGAGCTGAGATCACTTCTTCCAGTGGGCCTGGAGTGCCTTTTGCAACAGGTACATCCCCTCTCACTGCCTTTCCTCGGTGGGCGTGTGGAAGGAAAAAGGTAAACATCTTCTCGGTGAAGGATAGAAAGAATCGATTGGTAATTAATTATGAAGGCTGTGGAAGAGATATGTGAGGAATTTTCTTGCCATTGATGGGATGTGAAAGCCATGATGTGGGATATGGGAGGAGCCAGTGTAATGCTTAACAAGGATGAAGAGATGCAATTCTGAAATAGCATCACTGAAGCAGAGTTGTTGGGCTGGACATCAGGTATAAGTAGTTTCTGGTTACCATGGTCCCTGTAAGGTTACAATTGGCAATTCAGACAATAGAGTAGTTGCTTGCCCTTTTTTCTGGAGGATATTCAGTACCTGCAAAGGTGAGTCTGAGTGCATTTGTGGGGACAGAATTAACACCACAGTACCACATATTTTCTTTCTCCATGTTTACAGTTTTGCTAAATATGGTGCTGAATGATTCTCCGTGTGATAATTCATAATATCTTTAGAAGGCAGAAGATGGCTGTATCAATAAAAACATGTAAGATATTGTAATTATCTTCTGTCTAAACTAAATTTCAGTAGTAGTTATTCCAAAAAAATACTTTTCATACCAACATGCCCAATTTGCAGTACCTAACACTGCAACTATCTAAGTATCTAATAGCATCACAAAGACAGTGACAGAAGGCATCCCTTTTTAGCCATGAATTCCACCATCTACCTGGAAGTTGCTCATTTGGAAATTACTTTCTTTCCTCTCCGTTCCAGTTCTCAGTGCTGCTGTCTGTGCCCAAAACTGGGAAAGAGAAATGATCTTTAGATACAGTATGGAACACTGCATGCAGTAAGAGAACACAGGCTGAAAGACATGCTGTACCCTTGAAAAGAATAAATCCTTTTTCAAAGAGCTGAATGAGGGTGCATATCTCCTGATGAGCTTTGTCAGCCAGACCACACGTCCCCCCTCCATATCCTGATGAGCACATTCCTTACAGGCACGTTCTCATTGAGAGGTGTATGCCTGCTGGTTGTCAGGGGAGTAGGGACGCATCTGCCTGCATTAGTGTGCCTTCTCTTCCAGGAGATGCATGTTATATGCCTGACCTTCGAAGACCAAATGGCACGTGCAACTTGGCACACAACAGGAGGTCAGAAAATTAGCAGGGCACATCTGGGTCTGGAGGCTGTTACGTGCAGACCTGCTGTACACTCATACCAACATTGAAACCCAGATTGTTTGAAACCTTCCACGTAATGTACATGAGTGTTGTACTAGTAACATTTTTAACAGAGATATGTACAGAGGGCTGTTCAGTGATTTTAAAGTGGAATAAAGTACTATAGGATAGGAAAATAAACAAAAATTAAACTCTGATCTTTACATATATATTTTTTCAGATCGTACTCTTCCTATTGTTAGGTCTCTGTTGTCAGTCCTTGAACAGCCTGCTGCTGTGATAAACACTCAAAGCTCTGTAGCATTTTAGTCTGCTGCCTTAGCACTGCACGTTTTTATTGTGTAATTTACAAAATTATACAAGTCACTTCTATGCACATAGCATGCATCCAATTAACAATGTAAACAACTAGTGCTGTGTCTTAATAACTCCTGTAAAGCTGCAGTATAACTCCAGAAACTGTTCAGCTAAAGCTAGTTTCAGTACACTCATTTACTGCAGTGATATAAACACTGCTTCACCATTTGGCTTCACAGAACCGAACAAAGGTTTGTGTTGGAAGGGACCTTTAAGATCATCTAGTTTCAACCTCCTGCTGTAGGCAGGGACGCCTCCCACTAGACCAGGCTCTAAGAACTATTGTGAGCTAACAAAAAAATCAGAGCTGAGCAGATACAGCTCCTGTCAGACACTTTGTAGGTCAGCAGTGAGCACGATGGGATTGGGGCATTTCAGTGTGTGCACTTGTCACTGGGTTCCAGAACTGCTTCCTAAAAATGCCAACCTTGCCAACTCCAAGTTGCATGGTTTTATGAACATATGTTGCAATGGCCGTTGAATTCCTATATATTACGAATGACTGCAAGCTTTCAGTAAAATATTACTTTTGTTCTTGGTATAACTGTCTACTTAAAGCCTTTGAGGTCAGATTGGATTGCTGTGGAGTTCTAAAAGTTTTCAAAGACAGCAATACCACAGACAGTGGGCAGCCCATTGCACTGCACAAATGCCCTCAATGCCCTTTTTGTCTTTCCCTCACATCCACTTGGAGCTTCCCTTGCTATTTGTCTATTTTCAATCACTTCTTTACCCCCCAGGTGCTGTGGGAAGATCTGTTCCATAGCCTTCCCATGGGCAGAGGTAGACATCACCAAAATGTGCCGACATTTGCTTTTGCTGCCTTCTGGCTGGCCACCACCTTTAAATTATCACGAGACCCATCTCCATGTAACAATGGCTGGTTCCCACAGCACTCCAAGTTGCATCCCATCCAGCCGCAAAGAGTTGGATGTGTCAGATCTGCCTGAGTGGTTCCAGCTCAATCATCATCTACTGTTCTTGGTACTTGTTCCCACTAAAAACCATCACAGGGACCACAGACCTGAGAGGTCTGAGACCAGGCCTTTCCATAAAGATCTTGATGCTTTCAGAGCAACTCACAATGCTTTTGGAGAGTGTTGTTCTGTTAGAAGGAAAACAAAGTAAGGCATAACTGCTTGAACACCTCTTCCTGCTCTCCTTTGACCTTAGTCAGAGTATATGTAGGGACACTTTGCTTTGTCATCACTGCATACACATGAATAGTGAATTTAGATCAAAAACTGATGAGATTTCAAAGATACCTATTTACAGTCCTTAATAACGAATGTAATAGATAGTGATTGTAATCAATAATTTATTCTACTTTGCTAGAAAGTGTTTTTATTTTGTTAGTCACCTGACCCTGAAGGGTTGTAAAAGCTCACTGCTAAAACAAGACATATCTGAATCTCTCTCAATCTCAAGTAACACTGTAACCAGAGACTGCAGAAATAATGACATATTTCTATTCTCTTAATTCTGAGCAAAATTAATTGCTGCATCAAAACCAATAGAAGTCAGAGCCAGCTGTGACGTGACCCACATAGCAGACGAGTATTTTAATCCAAAAAGAGATTTGGAACAATAAGGTCTTCCTTTCTTAAAGAGTTAATGCAATAGAGTGTCATATTAATCACTGATAGAGTGTCCAGTAAAGCTGGATGTAATCAGTTACACATCATTTGTAGTAAAATATTTTGGAATAAATGACTTAGTCTTATCTGATTTCACTTATATGAGAAATTGCTTTGACTATTAGTAAGGTCTTATTTCTTGTGAAACTTGAAAATTAACAGTATTCGATACAAACTTGATGGCTGACCAAACTGTCAGCTGTCACCATTTTTGGGCGTATATGGAAAAAGCTGGTCGGTTCTGTGTTGAGGGCCCCTTCATATCCCATATCATCAAACTAGATGGATATCCTCACAGCGGGGAAAGAACAAGCATACTTGGTTCTTTTTTCACCTGTAGCTTCTGGTGACACTGATTATAAACTTTGTAGAAATGTGTGGTCCTGAGACACACTGATAAATCACACAATCATAGAATGGCCTGGGTTGAAAAGGACCTCAAAGATTATCTGTTTCAACCCCACCGCTGTGGGCAGGGTCACCAATCACCAGACCAGGCTGCCCAGAGTCATATCCAGCCTTGCCTTGAATGCCTCCAGGGATGGAGCATCCACAACCTCTGGGCAACGTGTTCCAGTGTGTCACCACCCTCTGAGTGAAAAACTTCCTCCTAACATCCAATCTAAATCTCCCATCTTAGTTTAAACCCATTCCCCCTTGTCCTATCACTAACAACCTGCACTGATGAAGCAATAATGGCTCTGGAGTGGTTATGGGCATAATGGTCTGATCTCTCTTCTCTGATCTCTCTGATGCAGGCTGAGGAGGAGTCTGAAGTAATGGCAGAACCAAACCGAATACTAAAAGTCAGAAGTTAGAGGATGCACAGTTGACCATTATAGGATATTTTTCCTTCTTTCTCAAAGCTAAAAAAAAAAAAAAAAGTTATTGACATCTATTTGAATACGTTATTTGTGTCTTTATAATCTGAAAACCAGACAAAATTCAGTACGTCGAACTTAACACTGCCTTTCAAGAGCACTTGGAAATGTGAGGTGACTGCCGATTTATTTAGAAGCAATGTTCTGTATTGTAAGCTCGTAAAAATATTAGCACTTAGTGGACCAAGCCAGTTGTCTTTTTCTTAACCTTCCTCAGGAAAACAAGCTGCCTTTAACCAGTGCCTTGGGTTACTTCCACGTGTGACACTCTTAACAATTATGCAGAGGCATGCTAATAGTCCCTTGCTGCAAGAAGAAGAGAGCTATCAGCACATGGTGGGTGAGATGATTCATAATCTTAAGAAGTTATTTCCACAATTTGGATTATTCTAGTTTCTGGTAAATGATGTGGAATATTTAGAAGAAAGCTCAACAACATTGATGGCATTTGTACTGATGAATTTTTGGATTGGGGATATTGCACATTAATTTGAATTCAGCTCCTGCTTTATTTAGCTGGGGCTTGAGTTTGGCTGCTTCGCACTGGTTTGACTAATTAGATGAGTGCTCAAGTCTTCAGACACAGGAAAACTCCAAGCGTACTGATAAGGAAAGTATGGACTGCAAATTGCCCCTGGAGTGAAACCTTTCCCTGGAGTTTCTCTGTATGAATGTCAGTGCAATGCCTCATCCCTGAGACCCTCTCTGAAATAAGGAAGGAATCCTCCCTGAATTCAAAGATCAGGATGTGTCTTTTACATGCAGTGTCCATGTATTTTGTTGTCTTTACATAGATGTAATTCAAACAAATTTAACTCTTGTATGCATTCTCCCTGAGTCCTTTTCTTTGGTAGCAAAGAAATAGATTTCCAAAACCAAGGTGGTGGTGTTCCAACCTGGAGATGCCAACAACCAAAAGATGATGAAACAAAGATGATGAAAAAAGTTCTGATGTGTAGCCGTTGCTATTAGTCCACTACTGAAATTAGTACTGACCTGGCATGGTACTTGTGGTTTTCTGCTGCCATCGTCTATGACATTCAGGTCAAGGAAGACAGAACTGTGGAAGTTGCTTCTCATTAAGACAATTCCCAGAGATGACTGTAAATATTTTGATGAATGTTGAACGCTGACAGCTGCTGGATTCAATACATGGCATTGAAAGCCGCTCTCTGGCCTCTGTAGCGTGGTGTTATGTGGGAATGTCATTCTGCCCTTGCACATCTCCAACTAAAAACATGTAATGGATTTGTAGTACTTCTCAGTGTGGGTTTTGCTGCGTGAGGCAGTCAGAGTGTAACAATTTTCATAGGCTTGCAGTATTTTCGGCTTTCACTTTAAGCTCATGGTGAACTGGAGCTGGAAAAGCAGAGAGTAATGTGACATGAAGGGAGCAAAGCGTACCTGGAGAAATATCTTAGTTTCCAGCAGAGCTGTTCCTTACCTAAATCACACTTGAAATCTGGCTTTTCTGTGGCCAGGGCATTTCTCAGATCTGAAATATACTGCAGAAGGTAAGACAAGGGAGCAACTCAGGCATTTCTCTGGGAGAGAAGCAGCAGCTGCAGCAGCCTGTTACATCTTTACACTCGAATAGCTGTTGCAAAGAAAAATCACTGGATCTGCTTTTCCTTCCTCACGCTGATGGATTGCGCCCAGCTGCTGGGTGTGTGAGGGAAGGGACTGTCCCACTCTGCTCTGTGCAGTGAGGCCTCACCTCAAGCACTGGGTGCAAGTTTGGGTGACACAACATAAGAAGGGCACAAATATTAGAGAGCATCCAAAGGAGAGATACAGACACGGTGAATGGTCTGGAGGGCAAGGTGTATGAGGAGCAGATGAGGACAGCTGTCACCCCCCAGGAGGAGCCATCCATGGGGTGGCCCTGCCTGTCCCACAGCACCGTGCGGAGCCGGGCAGCGCAGGAGCCGTGCAGCCCCAGGACGGGGCCGGAGGCATCCACACGGCTCCCTCTCTCCTGCCCTAAACCGCTCCTTCCTGGGCTCCTGCTTACGGCTAACGATTAACTTCTTAATTTTCTTGGCTGCAAAAGCAGTGACAAATTGCTCAGACTCTGCTTCCCTACTGCACCCACGACTTGATTTATTGTGCCTGCGTTATCGTGAAATCAGGTTCCATTCAAAATGTTTTTCTGGGAGAACTCAATCCCCTCGCTGTTTATTTGCCCCGTCCCTTCTCATTAGCGTCACTGATCCGCAGCGGCCCCGCTCGGTTCCAAACCGTCCCTCTTCGCACCTCGGCCCACCCGGGGCTCGGAGGAGCCCGGATCCCACGGGGCCGAGGGACGGCGCTCTGTCCGAGGTGGCGGGGACAGACGGACGGGCGGACAACCGGAGAAAGAACCGGCGACGGACGAGAGGGAAAGCTCACCGCAAAGACCGCTTGACCGCCGCGGGGCAGCCGAACAGCAGCCGCCCGTCCCCCGCGGGCCGCCCGCAGCGCGGTGATGGACCGTCCCCCCCGGTGAGGGGCGGTCGCTGCCCGCGGGCGGTGGCGGGGCCAGGTGCGCCCAGCCCCGCACTGCGGCCGCCGCCGGCTTATAAAGGGGAGGGCCGGGCCGGGCGGCTGCTGCAGCCGGGACGGTAAGTGCGGGTCGGCGTCCCGTCGGGGCTTCTCTCCCTCTCTCTCTCTCTCTTTCATTTCTTCTTTTTCCTCTCTTTTTTTCCTTCTCTTCATTATCACTTCTTTCACGCAGCATATAGGAATGAAAAAAAGCACTGTGCTGTTTTCTTTTGTAAACTAACAGAACTTCGATCCGATGCTGTCTGTGTTATCTCATGTGAGGCACGCGTGCATCTGCCTGTCTCAGAAGTGCCGCACTCGGCAGGAGTGCGTTGCAAGTACGGCAGAGCCGGGATGCCACGCCGCCGGCTCTGGGTCCCTCTGCCTGCCGTGTGTCCGTGTGTGCTGCCACACCGCTCAGGGGAATGTTTTATTGTCTTAAAATCCAAACCTCTTGCTTGCAAAATCTGAAAGCAGGTGACACGGGAACTAGTTTGCTACAGTTTTCGGCAGCGTTTGGATCATGAGCTGTTGGGGACCACGGGAGCCGGGGTACCAAACCATGGCGGCTGGGATGTGAGCACACACGCATCCCCACAGATATCCTGGCTTTCTGGGGCATCAGAGTGCCCTGGGCTGCTGCTGTACGCACACTATAGAAAGCCAACAGCACAGAGCTGACGTTGGGAGTGAATGAAACCTCTCATTTCCATAGGTGAATTGTTGCTTATTTTCCTCAGGCCCGCGATTTCATCCCTGCAGATGTGAAGCTCCTGCAAGGTATGCTCCAGTTTCTGAGGGACGCATGAGATGAGGTGTTCAGGTACCTGCATTTCTATACTGTTTCTCATATACAACACCAGTGTAACTGTTTGCTTACACGCTGCAGAACCGCATGGAAGCCTGCCCTAGGCATGTTTTAGCACATGGACCCATACTGCTAACCCAGTTTGTCTGTATCCTTGTGCCACTCAGGCTTTTCCAGCATCGGGGAAGACTTTCTCATTTCAGTGGGCTTTCAGCAAACAAGAAATCCCACTGATGAAACTGGGGGCAATACCATGCTCTGCTTTTGTTGGTGACCATACTGACTCAGCAGTGTCACTGTCAGGCACGCAGAGCCAAAACACCAGGAAAGAATACACTATTACTCGGTCACATCTTAAATGGAGGGAACAGTTCAAGGACTGTTTTTTGCTGTCGTTCGGGACAAACTCAAGTAGATTTCCACGAGTTTTACTTTACATAGATGATAATTGTCACAGTCATTGGCTTGGCTCATTGCTGAGGCTCTTTTGCTGTCATCAGCTGTGGATACATTGGCACTTGGGGGGACGTCAGCATGGGGCTGAAATGCTTTGCAGCACCAAGGTCTGACCTGTGTAAATGTAATGCTTCACTCATTCACATGTACTGATTTTTATTGAGATGCTTAAAATGACACTGTCTGACCACTTTAACAAGGTGTCTTTGCTGCTGGCCCAGGACAGCACAAAGCTCTCCAAGGCAGCAGAGCTGGGAGCTGCCCAGGAAGTTGGGAAGCTTTGCTCGGATAAGAGCGACTGCCTCAGGTATTGCTCTTGCTGCGGAGTGCATTTTGGGGAACAGCGACGGAGTAGTGATTGCTGGGGAACTGAATGAGCAGAAAGAATGGGAGTTTGCCACAGTGTTTTCTGGAAGCTCGGAAGGACTGTTCAGCAGTTATTGCAGCTTTGCTCAAGGAAAGTTTTTGCCAATGTTTTCACGTGATTCTTTTGCCCCCCGCTGGCTGAAATACAGCTTACAGGACTCCAATTTGAAAACAAAAGCAGTAGGACAAGCTCCCAAAGTGCTGAGTGGTGCCGGGTGTACGAGGACAGGTGGATGCTGTTCCCAATCTCTTGAGCGATCAGACTTCCCCTTTCAAAACATGGTTACTCACACCTCTATGTAGCAGCCTTGGTTTGCTCAGAGCTGGCAGCACTCAAATGTCCCATAGGTGTTGCTTCCGGAAGGCATCTGTTTCAGCAGGCAGGAGACAATGTGACTTCGTGCTTTATCTCTTTCTCTGGGTGGGGAAAATAGTATGTTCACTTCATAAGTTGTTTTTTTTTTTTTGGTGCATGCCCACAAGCTGTGTTTATCTGCAAGCTGAGGTTACAGACAGGTACTTCATACCCAGCGGGGGCTGTGCTGGCAACTCACGTGCTGCTTGCACCCCACAATGCTCCTGGACCCACAATGACTCCCAGCTGTGGGACTTCCAGTCTCCTCCTAGCAGTGCACTGGGCCCAGGAGCTGAGCTGCCAGTGCTGCAGAGTGAGTGCAGTGGGAGAGCAGTGGGCCTGAGGTGAGGGGTGGTGAGGAGCTTGGACGGCTCTGGCCTGTCGCCGAGATTCATGCACCACCATGAGCCTACAGCCACTGCCGCTGGTCTTACAGACACTCTTGTCATTTACAGGCCCTTCCCTGCTGGAGAAGCCCCCCATGGACTGTAGGCATTTACCTGAGGGCTGCAAGGAGACCCTAAGCCCGGAGCCCGAGTCGCCGCCACGTCCAGCTGCTGGCAGCACACCCTGCCTACCCTCCACAGTGGGGCAGCGGGCCGGAACAGGCCCAGGGCGACCCGCGGCCGCCAACGCTGCACGGGAGCGCAGCCGGGTGCAGACCCTGCGCCATGCCTTCCTGGAGCTGCAGAAGACGCTGCCCTCCGTGCCACCTGACACCAAGCTCTCCAAGCTGGACGTGCTCCTCCTGGCCACCACCTACATTGCGCACCTCACGCGCAGCCTTCAGGATGAGGAGGAGTCTCCAGGAGAGGCCCTGGGAGCCCTCCGAGGAGATGGGTACCTCCATCCCGTCAAGGTAGGACAGCAAACTGGTGCTATAATGTTCAGAGGAAACTAGCGATTTCAGGCTGATTTACCTCACTAGAATGAATGCACAGAAAGATTGCTCTAGCTGAGTACACCAGAGCCATATAACCATGCACCTGCATGCTGTGGACCTGGTGGAAATCACAGCATCACAGAACTGGAGGCGTTGGAAGGGACCTCTAGAGATCATCGAGTCCAACCCCCTGCCAAAGCAGCTCCCTAGGCCAGGTTGCACACGTAGGTGTCCAGGCGGGTCTTGAACTCCTCCAGAGAAGGAGACTCCACCACCTCTCTGTGCAGCCTGTGCCAGTGCTCCGTCACTGCACTGTGAAGAACTTCCCACACACATTTGTGCGGAACTTCCTGTGCATCAGTTTGTGGCCAAACTGCAGAGGGATTTGATCCTTGGAAGGGAAATGCCACTATCTGCCCAGTGTCCATGGGAAGCCTGGTAGAGTCACACCAAACCCACAGAACCTGTGGGACCACTAAGATGTGAGATGTTCCATAGCAGCCATCATAGTGATGGCAAAGTGCAGGCCTGCAGTGTTTCTCCTGCTGAGGCAGTCAAGATATGAAATAAGACATTAATTACTGGCCATGTGTTAATTCCTCCTGTGAAAGTCCTTTTCTGATGCATTTCTTTCACGTAGTTGGTATATGCCGCTATTTCTCTTGCCTTCATCCAAAACAGTCCTGGAGATGCAGAGGACATGAAAGGGGAACTGCTGTTAGGGAGTACCTGGGGATGGGAGCTGTTTCCAAATATGCCGCGCAGTGACTGATGTGATGCTGAAATGCTGCAAGGTGTTTTCTTTGGCTCCGGCCTAACAGAGTGAGTTAGCGCACTGCTGGTCTTTTAGTAAGAGGCTGATGAATTCAGAATGATTTAATTATGATTAATTCGTGAAGTAATCTCTAATTCCTCTGAAGTGACTAAGCCACAGAGGGCTCCTTGTTCATGCTCTTGGTCGTGGTAAAAGCTGTGATGTGAACGTAGGCTTCCCAGCCCATTCGGATGATTAGCAGGCTCATTAGGACAGTGAAACCTTCACATAAATCAGAAAATGGCTATAACTGAAGAAAAAAAAAATAAACACTGCGATGTGTTTCAAAATAAACTCTCGCTAGCTCCAGTTAGCTCACCTGGCCAGAGTGAAGGGACACAGGTCTCACGGCACTTTTCAACAGCTGCCAACTACCGCTGGCAGAAAAAATCGCCTTTAAAGCAGTTAAAATATCCAGCTGCACATTTCCCAGGCTACTGGAATACAGCAACAGTTGATTCATTCAGCAATTATTTTTGATAATCCTATTTATGTGTCGTTTACCTGCAGTTTTGCCAAAGATCCTATCGGCCTAACCAAACTTTCTGGTATTTTGAGTAGTAAATTAATGTTTTAGTTGGAACTAGAAGTGTCCCAGAGAAATCACAGTAAATGCTTCAAAAATATAAGCAGTGGAGGTAAGGGCTGTCACCACGCTCCTGTATCAAGCACAGTAAATACAAATAATGTGGAAACAAAAACATTTAGGTGCCGTTGTGTGTACACGGAACAGGAAGCAGGGTTAATGATTTCAAGTTAGGTAACGTCTCAGATGCCTTAATAGAGATGAGTTCATAACATCAGGCTCGCAATGAAAATACCGAACGAGATCTTTGGGTCTTTCCAAGAGAGAACATTCAGCTTCTTTATGTCTTTACATAGAAGGGTTGAGATTTAGCTGTAGTGCTAATGCTTCGACAAGTCCCGTCCAGTTTTAGAGCTACCTTTGTCACTCAGAGGAAAGGTGCCACCCTGCTCCCCCAGGTGTCTTAATTTTAAAAGAACATTATTACTTGAAAGACCAGGCTGGCTTTTTCAGGTATTTTTGCATCACAGGGATGCCTGACAAGACAGCAGGTTGCACCCAATTCTAACAATCAACACAGCTTCCCAATCTCAAGCTGAGCTTGTCCCTTCCCACAGCAAGACATGCAGCTGAAGCAATGCCCACAGCATGGCTGTGAGAACAAGCCCTCCTGTGCAGAGCAAGCAGGCTGGCATCGTTGGGTGTGCACCCAGGGGCTGCAAGCAGAGCCAACGCTGGGGCACCGTGGCAGCAGCCCACCCACCATAAGGGCATGCTCTGCTTTGTTTTAGTGGCAGAGCAGCTGCAGTGCAAATTCTGGTGTGACACCTCAGCAGCGTGACTTACAATTGTTTGTTGGGTCTTTAGGAATTTTTAGGAACTATGCATCACAATTTATTCCAAGGAAGCTATCCATGCTGCAGTTCCTCCGCACAGATCCTAATTTTCCACTAAGTAACAATGTATAACCTTTTCGGTGTTACTAAGTTTCCTGTTTTCCTGTATCACAATTCCATCAACACATAAAGCTTTGCTTTTGTCACTCAGAGCTGCATTCAGACTCCAGGTGTTTCAGCACCGTGCTTGTTCTTGTCTTGCAGAAATGGCCGATGCGATCCAGGTTATACACTGGAGCTACCGGACAGTTTTTTAATCACTCAGCACAAGGAGAAAGCACAAGCCAAGGAGAAACATCAACAAATTCACAACACTAGTCTCCCTTTTCATAAAAAAAAAAAAAAAAGTTATTTATTGCACCACATATATATTTAAATTAAAACAAACAAACAAACAAACAACAATCCCAACAAGCCTTAATTCCTTAAATACTGTTTGTGGATCAGAAGGAATTGGTTCTTAAAAATCTCTAATGCCTCACTGACTTAATGCAACTTATCATTGGCTTCCACCTCTGAGGATACTGCTGGTATCTGAACCAGGGGAGGAACAGAAGGCACCTGCTGTCAGCACCAACATAAGCACAGCAACAGGAGCAAGACTGCTAACAACAGCTGTTCTCATCCACCTCTGCAGAGGAAGCTGATAGGTACACAACAGTAAAAGGAGACAGGAAAACACATATTGGCTAAGTGCAGTGCAATACAAGCTCTGGAGAAAAGCAGATGGCAAACAAGTCTGAAAATAGCTATCAAAATAGCGTGTGCAGTGTCCTCATCGCATGGAGCCAACAATGGCAGAACCCCCCCAGACAGCAGTCAGGTCATGCCTTCATCCTTCAGGTAGTCATAAATGCATGGAGCTCTTTGAAGGTGGGGGTGCCCCTTCACTTTAAGTAAAAACACACTGAAATCGATCCTACACACCCACAACAAACACAGGCTGCTCTTACAGAATAAATGTAGTTCCATTAATTAAGTATTGCTTGTATTGATCCACAGACTTGTGTTGCATGTGACATGTCTGTTAAGTGTTACCTCAGAACTATTACTTGCCTGTTCAAGACATCAAGATACATTCCTCTCATCCATGGGTTAACGGATGAATGAGTCCTGAGAGCCGGCTTGTCCATAGCACGTGATCCACCACACCATTTCCTACATAGAGGCAAGAAAAGTTGAAACTCAACGCACCCTCACCAACTGATGTGTGTGTTCTGTAAAACACTGTACGTTTCACATGTTGTTATTGTCAAGGTAAACATTAAATATCACTCACCGGACGTTACCCGTTTGTCGATCCGCACTGGCTCAGTTTCTCATTGCGCATGGCCGCCGCATCTCTCGAGACCAACTCACCCACAGCGACGCCACATTTTGCGCATGCGCGACTCCGCCAGGCGCGCCCCGGGCCCGCGCGAATTTCCCGCCCCGCCCCGCGGCGCGCGCCCTATGTAAGGGTAGCGTGCCGCCATCTTGCCCTTTCCTGAGGCGGCGCCGTGCGGTTATCAGCGGTGGGTGGTACGGACGGGCTGTGGTCGGTCGTGCTCCAGCGGCTGCGCTGGTAGGAGCCGCTCTCGGTTCCGTGAGGCCTGAGCGTTTTTCGCATTAGCGTTTTTCCCAGAGGGGTCTGGCTGGTGCTGCGCGGTTACCCTGAGCGTGCCCTCTTTGTGCAGCGGGCGCAGGTTGTGGAGGGTCGGGGCGGCCCCAGCCGCATCCCTGCGGGCTGCTCCTGTCCTCAGTGGTGAATGCTAACTGGGAGCAGCCTAACGCTGCTGTCAGTCATTCTTCGTTCTGCATCTCTCTGTTGGTGGAATGCGATGTTCTTAACCTTAATTCCAGCTGGTGCTCCCTGCTTTGCTCCCTGGGTGATGGTGAAGCCAGCAGTACTCATTTGATATTTGTGTGACTGGTTTGCTGTCCCCAGGGGGATGCATTCTGCTAGAGAACGTGCTGAAGAATAAAACCTCTTTTTTTCTTCCTCGTTTTAGGCAACAAAAGCAATTAGGAGATGAGTTGGTTTCTGGCTTTAGGAGTCTTCAGCCTGGGCTCTATGCTGTTATCTTGCAAGCAGAAAGATGTCACGTGAATTCCAACACAAGTAAGTGTCTCTCATTGTCCTTACTGCTGAGGAACGCATTCGAAGCTGTCTTCTGAAATCTAGGTCTAGATTTCAGGAGCTGTGTAATTGTAAACTGTCTTACTGATGGGACAGGGCATGTGAGCATTTGCTTGAAGGGTTAAGTCTTAAGCTGTCCTAGACAGTATTCCTCAGCACACACTGGTTAATGCATTTTGAACTACAGACTGACTAATTACTAAACTTCTGGTTACTTATATAATGACTCCAGTTTGCCTTACTGCATACCACTGCCATGAATACTGGAAGGTGAGGTTTTCATCCATTTTTAAGTTAACAACCATAACCCTTAAAGTCTAGCTTTTTTCCCTTTGGACTTGAACCCTGTGACAATAGGGAACTAAGGGAGCTTTGACTGAGGCTGAAATTCTGAAAGGTGTTAGGCCAGTTATAAAGCCTTTACGACCATTTTGCTGTGAAGTGATGGTATTATTTTACGAATCATGAAGGAATCAGAAATGAGAGACTTGTAAGAACACTGGATAATCTAGTTTTGAACTGCATAGATAGTTTTGTGAAGGATTAACAGGTGTTAGCTGGAAGTGAAAGGCCAAAGTAAAGAATGTGTACTCAGATAGCTCTCCCTGCTGGCACTTACCCTGTCAGAATGTAGTCAAAGTAGACAGACAATTATGGCAGTGAACTTCACCTCTGAAAAGCACTTGGCACAGAAGGCTTGAATGCATCAACAAGGGCCCATGTTTTTGTCCCCTAAAAGAGCTTTTCTCTTGTTTCTGGCTTTACCAAATACGTTCTGTGCTTGATGGTTGAAAACACCATGCTACTTGGATTTCTAGAAGCACATCTCTGGGGGCCAACTTAATAAATCCCCTTGCTACTTCTCCCAGCTATCAAGTGCAAGGCTTAGGGAGGGTGGGAATCTGTCTGCTGGCATCATGATGATGACTCTTTGCCGTTTACCCAACTGATTTTTTTTGATGAGTAACACTGTATCTGATGTGCCAGCTCATCAGTAGTGGCAAATCAAGGTGGAAAAATCCTTCATTTCTGATTTGACTTATTCTGTTTGTTCAAAGGTGTTATCAGATGACCTTCTCTGCTGACTTCAAACTGTGTATAGCCAACAGCAGACTGCTCATTTCCAGAAGTATGGGTGTTTAAGAAGGTAAATTGTTTTTCTGCTGTGATGCTACAGTACTGAGGTTCCAGTAAGCTGTGTGCTAGCTGGTGGAGAGCTGTGCTGGCTGTGTTTGCTGCTGTGTGCAGCTGTGCTGGCTTACACTGGCTGAAGATGCATCCTGGACTAACAGGCCGCTTTTAGGCTGCTGCCTGACTTTGGTGTTCTTGTGATACTGTTAAAAGAATTAACATTTTTCCTTAAAGCACCACATAGGTAAAGCAGAAGAGAGGCAAGAATAAAAAGTTGTGCTCTTTTTGCAGAGCGTTACTATCCTAAGAATATCTGTTCTTTACTATGTCTCAGAATAATTTTCAGAATTATTTCTGATAAGTCTAGTAATTTTTCTGGCATAATGATGATATCATTGCCGTTTACCCATCTGACTGGTTGTTGATGTGTATCTTTGAATCTGAAATGCCAGTACAGTAGTAACTTTGTATGAGATTAAACGTACAGAAAACTGACTAAATTTGAAATGCTTTTTTTTTTTTTTCCCCCAGATTGGGAACAGCATGAAATGTGGATTTCTCATGCACTTGGAAATGCTTTCGTGGCCCTTCCTGCTTTCCAGGAGTACTGCTTGATTCAGATGTGCTCCAGGTGAAGTTCTGTGACTTAATACTGTGCTGGAAGAAAGGATGAGTAAGGTAGAGTTGGGAGTTTAAATGAAAATGTGTGAATAATGCCTGAATGAAGCTCAAGTGAGTGTGTGACTGCGAAGTAGCCTTTCAGACATTGTTAGAACTCAGTATGGATATTTAAATGCAGTTGAATAAAATTGAATTAAAGAAGTAAAACACAGTTTTCTTGCCTCAGTCAGTGTTTTTAATAAAATCCTGGATTTGTATTTCCAGTGACTGTAGAGCTGTGTTAAGGCTGTGTGAATGGGAGCATCATGATCTTGCTGCATTACTTGTGCAGAAGTCACAGCAAGCCTTCAGTATTTGTTCAGTTTATCCATATATGAGTAGAAGTCTACACCCTTTTCTGCTGAGTTTAGTGTGGATCTCTGATTTAAAAGTTGCCCAATGTTATGCCTACAGCTACATCATTGTTAGGAAGACAAAGGGAAGTCCCTGTAGCTGGAGGAGCATATCTACTGTATTGGTCTTTACACTCATTTTTGCAGTGAGGTAGTTGGGACTGGAACTCCTTGAGCTGCCTCCCTGTTCAGCCTAATAATTGTTTTGCTCTCCTGTCTCCACTGTCCTTAGTTTTATTTCAGATTGCAGGAGTATGCCTGCATCCTGTGCTAACATGATGGTGCTGTAATGTAAAAACAGACATAAAGCGTGAAGCAGTGTGATTATACTTGTATTTTAAAATGTATAGCACAGGAATAATTTGTCGTACATCAATGCAGTTTTTGTAGTTATTTAAACTATCCCTTGCTGGATAATGCATTTAAAAAGAAGCAACAGGAAAAAGCACAGACCATAGATGAAATACAGCATTCTTGGTTAGCAAAATAGCACTGGAAACACTCATCTACTTCTCTGTAACTACAGTCCCAGAGAGCTAAAGTAGAAGTTCACACTCACTCAGTGGAGATGTCATTCTTCATTAGTGTTAACACAAGTCCCTGGGCCGTATGCACCAATAAACTGAAGCAGCTGATGGTGGCACTGCAATAGGTAAATGTCTCTCTGGTGCAGGCTGTTTTCATCACTGAGGTCAAATGGAAATACTGCATTTGGTTCTATGCACAATGCAGACGTACCTAAGCAAGAAGGAATTGGTTCAGACCCTAGAATTATTTTTAAGGAGGGGAGAGGAAAAATAGCTGCTGTGTAGATTTAATAATTCAGTTGTGGAAGTTAGCACTTCTGTATCATATTGTGATGTCACTGCCAAATTTGAGTGAACAAATGTGACATAATAAAGAAAACACCATCTCTTTCTTCAGGGAAAGAATGCTGGCTATGGTGTAACCTGGACTGATGTTAAAGCTGCAGAGGAGCAGTGCCTCCAGTGTGATATCCTAAGGACAGAGGTTTGATGCTGTTGGGGGCCTAATAATGTACAGCACTGAGGCTCACCACTGGAAATCAACTGGAAGACTTTCCTCCAATCTCAACTTGAACTGAAATGCCTCTGTTACTGCCATTGACTGACTGACAAGATAAACTCTTTTCAAACCAACAAAGCATGAAACCAATATACCCCAAACTGAAGGCTGACTTACCATGTTTTAGGGTGAGAGATGATTCAATCAACAGGATAGCGATTAATGCGTCTTCCTCAAGCACTTTCTTTCTTAAACTTAGTTTAGTATGAGCCTTAGACAGTGAGATCCTAGGAGATGAATGTAAGCACATCAGAAATGCATGAAAAAGTTGCAGCCGTGAAGGCACTGCATATTGCTATGTTGCAAGAACTTCTGTAAATCAGGAGTTAACGCTGCGTTTTTTGCTTTAAAAGAAACTTGTTTAAGAGAAAGCTATGGTAATCTAAACCCCATTTTTATTTCCCTAAGACAACTTTAATTAAAGACTGAAGAAGCAATTACTGAGTGTAAGGAAGTTCTTTAAATAGTTGTTCTCTCCAATCCTGTAATATAAATGGTATTCATAGATGTTAAGATATTCTTTATGCTGGTACTTTTCAAAACTTAATCAGTGTCTAGATTTTTACTTCATGAACTGAGCGGGTTGGCACACTGAGCACTGGAAACTGAGATGTGTTTGTATGTGTGAGCATGGGACGTACAGAATTTTTAGTGCAGATGCTGATAATTTTGATCCGTGCACAGAATCTCTTCTCACTCTGCGACTTGCAAGATAGTAACCCTGAATGAGGTTTTCTGCTTCAGAACTCAGTTCCACACGAAGATTCCTAGCAAACAAAATAAACTGGAGGGAAGGTACACATTTGAAATATTTAACTGTGGAAAATAGGTCATTTCCATTTTTTTCACACATTTTAACATAGTGGTATAGTAATAGAGGTAGGGCAGTGTATTTCACCACCAGTTTTTGTACAAAAGCTTGTCATTCAGCTGTGCACAAGGATGGGTTTTTAGATACTGGGCTGAATTGCCTACTGGAGCATCACAGGGCAGTAGGGATTGGAAGGGACGGCTGAAGGTCACCTAGTCCCACTCCCCACTAAAACAGGTTCCCTACAGTACATTAATCCCACTAGTACTGACAGTTCCTCCAGAATGAAAGGGGCAGAGGTACAAGGTGAGTGCTGACAGGTTTTAAAATAAGCTGTCGGAGCATCAGGACAGAACCCTCTGATTCTGGGCACAGTATATTTCCAAGTATAATGCATTGCTAAATTATTAGATGGTATTTACTACCTCTTCATAATCCTGTGTTCTGAACTGCTGTGAGACCCTGTACAGCATGGCCTCAGGATGGATGGCCTTCTGCAAGACGTGATGCACCACAGGAAAAGACAGCTGACACGAAGGAGATTCGCTGTGTATCAACAGCCCAAAGACGTCCAAAAGGTTCGGTGGGATCAAACTCAAGTCCTAAAGAGAAGTCCCAGAGAAAGAAAACGAGTTATTTTGGAATTTTGGCTATTAACAACATTGCAATTTTTTGTAATATTCAGTATCTGTGCACTAAATGGTGTGACAGGAGCTAAGCGTTTAATATCCACAACATAACTTGCAGCTGTCAGAAGCTATTATGAATAAAATAAATGGCATTTACTTTTGGGAAAGCTAGCTCATTTTAGAAGATATCTGATTTAAAGTCACTGAAGTTGCAGCTTTCTGAGAAACACAGGTTTGTTTTCATTATTTCACAAGCTGAAGTAACAATAACCAGAAATAACTGCCAATTGCTTTACCATCTGCCCAATTAAAAAGCTGTCCCTTGCTGTATGCTTCTTTGGGGAAGAGCCCACATCTACATAAGACCAAAAATTGGTCTGAACTGAAATAGTCACTTGTTGGTCAGCCTCTTCTCCATACTTCTTCCCAGGAATGAACAGCGTTGTTGTCCTGCTCTCTACCACTAGGACAGGACAAAAGATGTCAGCTAGGAAACTGATGCAGGTCAACCATAAATTCTAGTTCTGACCATGCTAGCTGAAAACAGTCCTTATTGTATTCCACTGAATTTGTCTTATGTTTTGACATTTCACACCAGTTTTGAGGACTGAGTGCCTGAACCCTTCAGAGGCTAGATCACAAATCCTACAAGCCTGATGAATACACTTCTCTCTCCATCACTAGTAATTCTTGCTTTGCCAATAAATGGATCCCTGTGGGAGCCCATGTAGCAAATGCAAGCTTACAGGAGTTTGCCATTTTTGACCTTGTTTCTTTCAGACTCGTTAAAAATAGCTCATATTTTCCAACCACTTGAGGGCCACGAGCTGAGGAACAGACCTAGCTATGGTTTATTTTACACATTCGTTGCATCCTGTCCCCTCATTTGTCAGCAGATGTGAAATTACCAGATTGTAGAAGTTCAAGTTTATCCTTTTTATACGAAGATAAGTCTCCTATGTAACAGATACCACCCTGAGCCAGCAGAGCGCTGCAAGCCTGAATACTCGCGCTTCCGGTTCCATGTATATCTTTGGACACAGAAGGAAAGATGTCACTAGAGGACGGGTGTCGGATGCCACGAGGCAGGAGACAGATGCTATAATTGAGAAGCCTAGAGGATTAAATAATGGTCAGCTGTAAAATGCCACATCATCATTCAGCTTTTCTAAACTTAATACTGTCTTAATGCTTTGTAGTGGTATTTCGATATATTTTGATCTACTTATAAACAACAAACTAAAACTAAATGTTTCAAGTACACTTAAATACAAATGCAGAAGTCTAAGCTTTCTCTCCAGAAGAACTGTATTTCTGATGGTTTTAACGTGAGGCAAATTGTAGCTTGTAACAGAAGTAACACTTAGGAAATCAAAGAAGTCTCCTAATGTAACCGCATTTCATTAACAGCTATTCCTGTTCTAGAGGAAGGCAGAGGATTCATAACCCTCCTGGGGAAAGAAGAAGAGGCTGGTAGCTTCTAGGCTCTGGCTGCCTGAGTTACATCCCCAGTTGTTTCTGAGAAAGGAGAGTGCACCATATTCCTTGGCACACAAAGTTAACGCATTCCCTGGTTCCACAGGCAAAGGCTCCTTATGATTTTAGGATATTAAAGCAACAACTTCTTCTCATATTAAGAAATGGGATATAATTGTAGATTAAAATAGCAAGATTTGGTAAAGGGGCTATAATATGTAGGCAACATCTGCTTCGACAGGTTACAGGTAAGAGCACTACGTGCATAGCACAGCACCATGTAAGCTTCTCTGGAGTAACTGTGGCCCAGGCAAACCAGGACATCACTGAAAATGATGACAGGTGGGAAGCTAGTGATGAAAAGGCTTAAAGTGACACGAGATTTGAAAAGCAGAGAACTTCACTTTTACCATCACCAGCCTTCAGGGCTATCTTCAGTTTTGGTTTTAGAAAAAGGTTTAGTTTGACCTCTGCTAAACAGTGCTGGTCTTAAAAGTTTACTGAGATCATTGTGGGATTGTTAGGGATATTTGGTAGCAGCAATTCTATATAAATCATTTGAAACAGATGTTTCATTGTCATTTTTTAGCAAGTCAGAACTCCATCAATTCCTTTTAAGCCTCCTCTCTTGCTTATCATGTAGGACCAATCCTATTATCTTTAAAAACATAATAATGTATGTAAGAACAAAGGAATCTCTTTACCTATCAATTATTAGAGTGTCACTTGTCACAATCAATAGATCGAGGTAATCTGCACTTTCTATTTCACACGTCTGTACTAGGCTCAGTAGTACTGCCAGCTTAAGAGTATTATAAGTGCCCGGTGGAACAACTTGAGAAGCAAAGACATTGGCAAGCGTGGCTGTAAACCTCCAGCACGAACTTGAAGTCAGTGAGAGTAGATACTTAAAATTTTCACCGATAAAAGAAGGACCTAATTGAAGCAAAAGAGAGATCAGCAAGCACTTCATAGAGCAGTGCAGATATGCAAGAATAAATCGCCACTCCGGTCTATACGAAAGCTTACAAAGAACTACGATGTCTATGCATCAAACACAAATTCAGACTGTAAGCTACGTGTTCTATAGATTTTGCTCCAAAAAAGAAGAAAAAAAAAAGCAAAGGTTTTTCTAAATTTGAAGTCAGTTCTTCCTGGAACTTCCTTACCATTTGTTTTACAGAGCTGTATGCTACTGACTTCCATACACGCTGTAGCTTGTGGGCCATTTTGTACACAAGCTGGGATTCCTATAATCCTGTAGTGGTTTCCTATTGTCATTCTATTGGCCAGTTCATCTGGAAACGAAGAACAAAACGTGGGGGAGACCTGAAAATGTTGTAACTGATAAAAAATGTTAAAGGCTCGGTCAGAAAACTTCTCCAAACTTTCATTTTTAACACTTAGTTGCAGAATACAACAGTTGGATTCCATTTTTACCATTGTGGAGTAGAATCAAATGAAGCGCACAGTTCAAATTAATTAGTGCAAAAGGTAAGGAAGGCAAAAATCCTGATTGAATCTGGAAAACAGCTGGATTAAGGAAGTATGTCAAAAACACAGAAACGAGTGCAAAACAGTTATGACCAAAGGAAGCAGAAAGGAGGAAAAAACAAGCTTTGGATAGAATATAATGCAGCAGAGCTGGCCAGGGGAACTGCCTAAATGAAGACATAGAAGCAAACACCACAGTCTGGCTCTAAATTCTCTGTAATCATTTGTGCCTGCCTAATGCCTCCTCTAATTATATTAGAGAAAGAACCTCAATATAAGTTATCATGACTTTCATCGGGTTACCCAAAGAAATGGACCTGTAAGGAAAACACAAGTGATTGCTACAATTAATTTCTAAATCATTGTTAACAAACTGTAGAATTGAAACTCAGCATACCTCTCAAGAAAACTGTAAAAGTCTGAATCCTAAAATGTGATTTATGGTCGGAATGTCCTTTTAAAGCATTAAGAACTCTCGCATCAATCATTTCAACTATCTGTTTATCTTTCAAAATAAAGGCAAGGAAAGGATTAGTTTTCCTGAAAACCAAGTACAAAGCTTTTTGCTTTTTTCTTCCCTCTAAGATGACTGCTGTCTTTTGGGGCTGTTTGCCCCACAGACATTTTGTTTACAGAAGTAGGGGAGTAACAGACCTAGAAATAAAACTACGCAGTTCCTACCACCAAGTACTCTGAATTTCATATCTTCCTGCAGTGGTGAAGAACACAAACTGCACACAAAGTCATTCCTCACTGTGGCAGATTCTGTAGCTCCGGGCACGTGCACTCTTATGTACCTAAATCCTGAAAAAAAAAGAAGAAAAAAAAAATAGAAAAAAGTTGTTAATATAAAAAAAAAGATGTTAGGAAACATTTATAATGAGAACAAGGTCCTCATTCTACGTTTCACATTAAGCACAGAAGTAATTCAAAACTGGAAAGAGAAATTGCGGATTCACAAGCGCGCCTCTCCAGATGAGCACGCTGCCACTGGCACAGGTTGGCCGCCAGAGGGCGCTACGTCCTATGGCACACTCCCCACCGCGAGCGCAGGGCGGTGTGGAAACGACGCCGGACGCTTTTATTCGTTACACACGCCCTCATGGGGACGCCACACATGCACTCATAAGGGCTACGTAGCATGCCTCTTATGCTAGTTTTTTAATCTGGTAAATTAACTACATTATGAAGGAGCTCTTGAGGCACTGCACAGGCTGCCCGAGAAGGCAGTGAAGTCAGCGTCCCTGGAGGCGTTCAGGAAACGTTTAGATGTGGCACTGAGCAACGTGTTTTAATGGGGAAGTAACGGTGCTAGGTGGAGGATTGGCTCTTGGAGGTCTTTTCCGACCTTGGTGATTATACGATTCTGTGAAATAGTATTCATTTCTTCTACCTTCAGAGAATGGACAGGATTCCTCAGTGCAGAGAAATCTTGCTCCTTGGGTGTATTTCGTGACAGTTCCCATTGCAATCGCTATTCCTTCAGACATATAAAATCTCTTAGATGTGTAATCAAATGGAAATGCAGAAAGGCTGAGAACATAACTCGGTAACGGCGGCAAATGTGTTGGCTTCAGCAGTATGCTTATCTAACGAGACACGATGACATTAATACTGTAAAATATATATTTGTATTTCAAAATGCTCTTTATAAATTCATTCTTACATGAAGAAATGCAACATGATGTATAAATTGCCCTCAGGGAAAAAATTAGTCAGCAACATATCAAGTTTAAAAGTAATTCAATCAGTTATGTCAGAATTCCTGCAATATGTTGGGGTGAGGCTTGCAGGTCTTTTAAGTACGAAGAATGCTACAATCAAAGGGAAAATAATGGCTGAAAAATTAATACAAAAATCATCTTTGATAATACTTCACCAGACTTATAAGATCTAACTGGGGAAACAAAGTGGACTCACTTGGGCCTCCGTCTGCAATTGTTCGATTAATGATAATGTCTTAATAGCTATGAAACATACCTGTAATTGAAAAGTAACTTCATTTTAGAAAGGAAAATCAGGTTAAAATAGGAAAGATTTGTTTCTGTCAACCCTGACCACAACTATAAACTTACTGACTGAAAAATCCCTGCAGCTTTCATGGGTTTATGAAGAATGTAGTTTCCAAGAGTTGCATCCAGTTCAGCAACATCAGAAGGGTTTATTGAAATAATGAAACGGTACACGGCATAACTTTGTTTGGAGTCTGCAGGAGCAAATATTGTCTTAAAAATCACAGATTTACCTAACAGTACTTACCAATGTTAACAAAATATCTACTGAGTGAGCAATACCGTTGTATTTTTTGCAATCATGCACAAATTTCTCAAGGCCACCACTTCTGTCGAGGTAAACAAGGATAATTTCCTTCATTTTCTGTATCTCCTTCGCCATCTTCCAAAAAAGATCTTTGAACTCCGAATGACAATTCTGGAATAAGCTGTGAAGAATTAGGACAGAATTGGCCACTCTACAATAATAATTAATAATGGTCTACTATTCTTGTTACTGAATTATTTCAATGCCCAAAACGTGACCCATCAAAATAAAGGCACCATTTAGTCTCCCTCACTCTTTCTCTCCCCCCCAGTCCCAATCATTGGAGCTAAAGACTATATATCTGTGTAGCTGTGAAGGCTGACAGAGCTGCTGAAAGCACGAAACTGAGGAATCATTTCTTTCTTAAATTACACTTTCCTAGCTTGCTGTCACCTCCTGTAGCATTCATTTTACAGCATAGATCTTGCAAACATTTTTTGTTGCATCAGTATACACAGATGATCAGTTCCTATTCCTGTAGATAAAATTTTCAAGACCACGGAGTTGGTCTGCAAGGTGACCACACTCTTCATTGTTGTTTTTATTGCATATCTGCATTTTCAGAGTAGAATCTCAGAACGTCACTTATAAGAGATGACTTCATAGGGAGAACCACTAAGCCCCAAATGTGGCATTTTGTACAGATATATCCGATGCCCCTGTTCGTTGCCAGAGGAGTTGGACTGGGTGACATCTGAAGGTCCCTTCCAACTCTTAAGGATTCTGTGATCTTTTAACTGTCATGCAGACTTTCTTTTACAACTTGCCGTCTGCCTTTCCTGTAGGTAACCAATATGAAACGACACTACGTGGTCCGGGACAGCACACAGCAGCGTGGGCATTCCCCACACGCTGCCGCTCGCTGAGCATCGCAGCCGCTCCCCTCACCGCGCCCAGCAACAGCTCCCCAGCTCCCAGCACCAGCTCCCTAGCTCCCAGCAGCCTCTTCATGGCGACCGCCCCTCCTCTCAGCCCCAAACTTTCCCCATGGCCTCCCTTCGCCTCACGACAAAGCTTTGCCGCCTTCGCTGTGCGCCCCGCGGGAGCCCCGCCGCTCCGTGAGGGGAAAGCGGCCGCTCGCCGCCAGACCCTCTACATCAGCCACAGGTGTTACCTCCGCTACAGGAAGGGAACGCCACCGCTGTGCAGGCTCTCTGAGGCTCTCCTGCCTCGGACTGACCTTCATTTGGGATTCTGCTTCTCAACTCGGGGTTCTGTGAAGGGGTTGCCCCAGTTACCCCCTCACCATTTCACACTGAGAAGTATTGTCATGAAATGCAAAGATTCAGAACGAGAGCACCGATCTGTGTGCGTGCACTGAGCTGAAGTATGGGAGGCTTTTGTTGTGTGAAGTAGGACAGTCTGTTACTTTGCTGATAGGACTGGGGCACTTCATGGAAGAGAAGGAATAAAGAGAACAGAGTACTTCAAGTGAAAGGGTAACACACTCACACCAAAAAGCCAAAAGAAAGAAACCCCAACAAAGATGAGAAAGGACAGAGGATAGGAGAGCCCGTACCTAGTCAGAAAGCCAGTTACAGACATTTCCAAAAGAGAGGGCAAAAAATGAAGGGGTACAGTATATATTACTCTGCAACTTCTGAAGTATCTCCTCCCCTTCCCATCTCTCTACTGTACTGTACCATTTCCCTGGACCTGCTGGCCACACTTTGTTGGACACAGCCCAGATATGGTTGATTTTCTGGGCTGTGAGGGTACATTGCTGGCTCATGTCCAGCTTGCCATCCACCAGTACCCCCAAAGCCCTTTTCAGCAGGGCTGTGCTCCATCCTTACATCCCCTCATTTGTACTGATAGTGGGGGGTTGCCACAAGACCTTGCACATGGATTTAGTGAACCTCATGAGGTTCACGTGGGTCCACTGCTTGAGCCTGTCTAGGTTCTCTCTGGATGGCATCCTGTCCATCAGACATGATGACCACACCACACAGATTGGTGTTATTCACAAACTTGCTAAGGATGCACATGATTCCCCTGTCCATGTCATTGATGAAGGCATTAAAGAGCATCACACCCAGCGCTGATGCCCGTGGGGCACTGATTGTCACCACTCTCCATCTGGAGTTTGAGCCATTGACTCACACCTGCCTAGATACCATCTCACAACCAGTTCACCATCAAACAGTCCACCCATCAAATCCATATCTTTCCTATTTGGAGAGAAAAATGTTACGGGCCACCATGTCAAAGGCCTCACTGAAGCCCAGATGATATCACTGGCTCTTCCCTTGTCCACTGTCACAGTTATGCCGTAAGAAAAAGTGACAAGATTGGTCAAGTAGAACCTGCACTCGGTGAAACCATGCTGGTTATCCTGCACCACCTCCCTGTCTTCCATGTGTCTTAGCAAAGCTTCCAGGAGGATTTGCTCCATGATCTTCCTCAGCACAGAGGTGAGGCTGACCCCGTTGGCAGCTCCCCGAGTCATCCTTTCTACCCTTCTTAAAAATGGGTGCTATGTTGACTTCCTTCCAGTCCCCAGGGACTTCACCTGGCCACCATGACTTCTCAAACATCATCAAGAGTGGCTCAGTGACTACGTCAGCCAGTTCCTTCAGGAATCTGGTTGCTCATCTGTGCCCTATCAAACTTCTTTCAGACGAAGGCTTTCAAATGAATGCATTTATGAATAACAAAAAACAAACAGAAAAAAAAACCACAGAACAATTATGAAGTAACAGACAAAAAAAAAGTTGTTATTTACAGGTGATATACATAATAATACTACTACCTACCACACACTGCAGTTTTTGCATTGTTAAAAGTTTTCCTTATACAGAGGTTGATCAGAATGATCAGTTTCTCCATACACATGTGTGTTATGAGAAATATACTAACTTTTCACATCTCTAAAATTATCAACACAATTTACATTACTTTTTTTTTCTTCCAAATATCAAGTGAAGATTTAAAAATGGTCCAAAATGGGCCACAAGTAGCTATGCATGTTGAAATACAAGTGATCTGGAACATACCAGTGTTTCCCAATATAAATCAGTGAGAAAAGTACTTCACATTTGGTGTGATCCCTCACCATCCACCGTAGGAAGGTTAAAGCAAGGCAGCCTTTCAAAGTAGCAGTGATTATTGCATATTATATCTTTGGAAAAGCAGAGTTTTAACCAAAAATATTTTTAATGCAGCTGAAATACAGACGTGTTTATCTCAGGGAGGAAAAAAGGCAGAATGCATGATCAGCAAAGTTACTGAATGGATATGATTTGTTCTGTCCTTGCTTTGAGTAATCCTGCATACCTCAAATAATCCAGTTCAGTGACCTAGGTACTTCAGCATACGCAAAAGTGACGATCTAGTTTTACATAGCCAGCTTTTCATTCTACAGAAATCCTCCAAGCACCTCAGTCTTAAATTAAATCTTCATTTAAGTGCTGACAGGTTAACAAAGTTCAAACTGATATATCAGGGGAAAAAAAACAAAACCTACCAAACAACCTCTTTTAAACAGGGATATACGAAAGATCATTTGCATAGTTACAATCCAAGCACAAAGTCACTGTAAATAGGTACAAAGGCATTTATAAATTTACTAAATACGCTGCTGTTTGTGCCAGCCTTATCTTAGATATGTACGAATGTAAACCTGAAGGGACTGATGAGAACAGTCTGTGTTTTTGCTTTAAAAAAAAAAAAAAGTAAATGTAGAGAACGTTATTTAAAGTCTTTTTAAAAATATTGTCTACAGCAGGAATAAACAGTTCAAACCCCAAAGAAAGCCATTCAAAATGCCCAAATTCCTCCTATACAGCAGAGAATATTTGTTCAAAAGTTTCAAACCTATATACAAAATGAGGCACTAGTTACACTAATTTGGAATGTGTTCATTGTGTTTCAGTTCATCCCAAGACTTCCAGAACACTGCTGGCTTCTAACTTCCTAGGAAAACATATCTTCAGAAGGTGGTGCATAAGAAAAGCCAACAAACGCATCATCCGCCTCCAGGACACTGGCATTAACAATGTTGTAATCAGAAGAGATGCAAACTGAGTATGGGACCATTTCTTCCGTAAACACCGCATCAAAATTCCCAATATCATCTGGGCCAACCTAGAAAAACAAAAGATCCATCATTTGTCATATTAATTCTGTATTTCAAAAATTGTACTACTCTTTCCTATTTAAGGATAGAAAGCTTAAGGAAGCCTACCACAGCATCCCTGAAAGCAGTTATTAAAAGCTTGCTTGTTCCTTCTGGGCTGGAGGTCAGGTCGGAAGCTACATAACATTTATGATGCAATAAACGTAAGAAATACTAAGAAATGTTTCTTTCTTAGGTGACTGTTAGATGCAAAAAACTTAAAATTATAACCACATAACCACACACAGAGTTCTTTTTCTCTCTTTTCCATCAATAATATAAAACTGCTACATTTGAGCAACAACAGTTACTGCCATAAGTCACCCTATGACCTAAGAGCTAAAGCACAGTTAACATTCAGTTACAGAGAGAAGAGACAAGACAGCAAAGGTTTCTTTGTCAAACAGATGTAAACCACCAGGAAGATGAACAGGAGTAGGGCTGCGACTAAGGCTTACAAATGACAATTTTTGTAATTTGAACAATTTTATTTAATTGAGGCTGTAAATTCTGTGGTCTTCAGACACCATAAAAAAAAAGTTGGTCCTTGGAGGGGAAAAAGCAGAGGAAATAGTGCTACGTCTGAGTGATTTTTTTTAAGTCAAATAGACAGTGTCACTGCTCAGAAGTGCAGTCAGCACTAAGAGGTTCTCATCCACTCTGAGACACACGTTCTTTCCAAACAGAGAAGGCCACACAGACAGAAATTTGGCAGCTAAGAACTAAAACAGCACCTACCACATTAGGATTAAACGGTGGTGGAATCTTCTTCTGAAGAAGGTCAGTCCAGCTGAGAGATTCAAAGAAAGGATGCTTTTGAATTTCAAGCTGCAGTAAAGAATAGAAATTACAGATGTTTCAGAAATCCATCCCATGCATCACAGTAAATGCACAAACAAAACCTAAGGAAGTCAAGTTCTCCATTTACAGTTTATTTTGCAATAAAAGCTGTAGCGAGCAAGAAGAATTAAATGTGTTAGCCTGCCTCTACAAACTAGTTTTCTTTTAAAATCCTATTTGTTGCTTTTAAGTCTTAAATATCAACCACAGGGCAAGAATGTTTTTTGTTGGTGTTTCTACTCCTCCCTTCAAGTTTGGAATTTTTATAAAGATCAATGTCTGAGAAGTGCCTGCTTAAACAACACTAAAATACACCTCATGGTTATGGAAGCAGTAAACAGCTGGGCTGAACACTACCACCCTTTCATCATATTCCCCACTGAAGAAGTATAATGCCCTATCTACTTTAAGAACTGCTTCTGAGAAAAAGGCATGAGCAGGGTAAGAGCCTGTTGATCGAGATTAGGACCAGACCAATGAAGGACACCCGATGGTCAGGGTCTGCTACAGGCAGTCTGATCAAGGGGAGCCTGCCAACCAGGTTTTCTCATTTGAGCTGCAAGCACTTGCAGGTTTTCATCATGGTGGGGGATTTCAACCACTTATATGTCTGCTGGCAAAGCTACACAGTGGGCTGCAAAGAATCTAGGAGATTCCTGAAGTCTGTTGACAGTAACTTCCAGCTCCAGGTACCGGACAGACCAAACGGAGGCAAAGCATTACTGGACCTGGTGCTCACCAATGTAGAGGAGATCATTAAAGAGGTTAAGACTGGAGACAGTCTGCGCTGTAACAGCAACGCCCTGGTCAAGTTTGTGAACTTGAGGAATACAAGCCTGGCAAAGAGCAAAGAGAGAAGCTAGGAGCAGCAGCTCTGAACTTCAGGGGAGTGAACTTCCAGCTACTTAAGGAATTACTGGATGGGATCCCCTGGGAAGCTGTCCTTAGGAACATGGGAACAGAACAGAGCTGGCAACTCTTTTAAGGACACCTTTGTGAGAGCACAAGAGGTCTCCATCCCCACTCTGGATAAGAAATCACACAGAAGCAGTAGGAAACTGGCACAGCTGAGCAAGGATCTGCTGTTCAAACTGAGAGAAAAGAAGGAAATGCACTGAGTGTGGCAGCAGGGACATGTGACCTAAGAAGAATACAGGGATGCAGTCTGAACACGCAGAGATGACATCAGAAAAGCCAAGCCACACTTGGAACTGAACTGGGTAGGAGTTGCAAAAAGTAACAAGAAAGGACTCTACAGCTACACTGGTCAGAAGAGACAGGTAAAGGAGAATTCACTCCCTCCCACCTGACCAATAAATTACAAGGGGGTACTGGCTGGTGGCCTCTATGACAGACAAAGGAAGAGCAAATGATGTTGTCTACCTGGTCTTGTGCAAGGCCTTTTATGTGGTCCTGCACCATGTCCTTTATCCCTAAATTGGAGAGATATGGATGTGAAGTGGATAAATAATTGGTTGGACAGTTGCAGACAGAGGGCTGTGAATGTGAACAGAGGGCTGGAGCACCTCCCCTAGAAAGACAGGCTGTTCAGCTTGCAGAAGGCTCTGCAGAGTCCTCACGTGGCCTTCTAGCATTTGAGGGGAGCTTATTAATGGAAGGGGGAATTACTTTTTTACACTGTCTGATAGCGATAGGACAAAAGGCTTTAAAGAGGAGACTTAGTTTAGAGTTTGGAGGAAACTTTTTAATCATTGGGTGGTGAGGTACTGAAACAGGCTGCCCAGTCAACTCGTGGATGCATCAACCCTTGAAGTGCTCAAGGCCAGGCTGGATGGAGTCCTGAGCAGCCTGATCCAGTGGCTGGCAGCCCTGCCCACAAAGTTGGAACTGGATGGTCTTTAAGGTCTCTTTGAACCTAAGCCATTCTACAGTAAGGTCAACACACTACCTAACATTAAGGCTGCAAACAGAAGACTCGCTATTCATGGATGGAAGTGAAATCTTTCTAGATTATTCCTCACTGTAAATTTCTGAAATCATCAGTGCTTCCTAGCAACACCTTTGTGCAAGCAAAATAAAATAAAATTCACTGTTACAGGGAAAATATTTACTACGATTTTAAGTCTGAAGAAAAAAAGAAAATGCTATTTGCACAGTACTGGTGTTCCTCTGTGTTTGAGGAACACTTTTTATGCAGTCTGTTAAACAGCTGTTACCAGAAAACAGCCTCTTCTTTTGATTATTTCCTAGATTAACTAGAAAAGCTCTACCTTAGTACACCTTAGTGGTTACTATACCAGGAACTGTGTTTCCCTGCTGACTAGTTTGATACCAGCCAAGCTAAAAATATTATATCCCACAACAAGCATCTCCTTCCTATTGCAAACATATTTTAGGACTTGATGACCACCATCGGTATCTTCAAAGAAGAAATACAAACTGAAAAAAACCAGAGAGATATATTGAAAAGCATTTCCTATCTCTTACTATTAAACTTGTATGATGCATTCAAATTTATTCATGCCCTTTTAAATGAAGAAGGGCTTGATAAATTAGGACATTACATACAAAATCTTCCCTTGCTCCAAGTCTGCTTTGCCGATCTTTCTCCAGAAGTTCCTCCAGAATAGACCATGCTGTAAGACTGATTCCTGGACGAAAGACCAGAGGCTTGTGAAGAATATTCTCATACATCTCAGCAACGTCACGGCAGTAAAAAGGAGGCTGAAAAACAAATGGTATACGTTAATCCAAAGCTACATCAACATTTCATTTTGTGTGTATGGATCAACAAACACTTCTATAAGGAGCAAACCACTAGCAGCAAAGGAAGAAATCTTACATGCAGCTAACTTCTAATTCAGTCATTCACACAGCCAGGTCTCCATGCTTGATACCTTCCCCTGCCACCACCTCTTTCCATAACATATTCTCACACTCACAAGTAACTGCAGATGCCACCAAGATTCAAATCTCCCACAGAGCTTGCCGGGGAAGAATGAGAGCGGGCAAACAAATCCACTTCCCTACTTAAGGTTCAGATGCGTATAAAAATCAAGAACTCAGATTATTATTGGAGTGATTACAAATGACTAGAAGAAGTACAGTAAGGTGGGTTTTTTTTTGTCTTAACATTATGTCAAGAAGCGGAAGAACTAGGAGAAATCCTGGAAGACCCAAGCTAAAATGCATGTTTTCATTTATTGGGTACTCTCACTGTTTATTCTATTTACTTTGACATTCCCTCAGTTATCACTGCTTATTTTCAGCAGATATCCAGCAGTTCACTGGAAAGCAGAAGTTTAGACATCCAGAGGCAATGGAAAAATCCCAAAGAGAAAAACAGATGCTATGTTAAGGTAAGCCACTCCTCCACTGAAGCAGAATACTTCAGTACTCTGAAAAAAGTTAGCATCCTTAATGGCACTTTCCCACCTTTATTAAATACATACCAGTCCATAAAGCATTTCATAAAGAACTGCACCAAGACACCACCAGTCTACTGTGTTGTCATAGGGCTGCTTTTTAATAACTTCTGGTGCAAGATACTAAAAACAAACACACAAAAAGGTAGAGCATTAGGCTGGCAATAATAAAAGCTAGGTTTTCAGGTCTTCATCACATTTTCTGAAGATGACATTTAATGTTATGTTGTTTCACTGCAACTGTGAGACTATCTTGCCCTTCAACGACCTCAACAAATTCTTCATTACCATCTGGTCATTTAACAGGTAGGACAGCTCTTCTGCCAACTGAAGCAATGCTTTTGCCAGCAATGAAACTTGCTTGTTCAGATAGGCTGCTGTGCTGCAGTGGAGGTAACATCCCCCCAGCAAGTCAGCTACTCACCAAACCTATTCTGCCATTCTAAACCTAGACATTCTCCCCTCCAGTATTCAAAAAAGAAAGCAGTTAATTCTGCTGCAAGCCTATCACTGAGAAACACTACGACACTTCACTGCTTTTGAAGGCCTTTCCTGTAATTTAAAGTATATTTATCAAAATACCAAAGCTGTTGTTTCTTGACATCTAGGTGAATATCTCACATGTTTTTAAGACTTCCAGACTCTGAGTTTTCCAGTCCACTTTTCTTAGTTAAAAAAGACAATAGAGACAGTAAGTTCAGAGCTTCTCCCACATACCAAAATTTGTTCATGTCTTAAAAATACTGAGTGCTTCTAAACTTACTAAAAATTAATGGCAGGATATAGTGAATAGATTCCCATTGGCAAATCCATTACAGCTGTTCCACAAGCCATCTGTCTTATGTCTAGTCAGACACACAGGAAGAAACAGAATGCAAAAAGGACTGGGAAGAAGGAATATGGTAGAGATGAGTTTGAGGATGTGGGTAGTTAAGTAGGAGACACTGAATATTAGCAAACAGTACAAAGAATACATCTGCAGTAAACTTGTCTTTGGTTTCAGGAAGAGCTTATAAGAATTTAAGTCTCCAACAATACATAACTATAAATACATACATATTTGATCTTCCATTTACATAACTAATAACACTCAACAACCAGTTAGTTATAAGCCAAAAGATGCCAAAGTTGACAACGTACTTCCGGCGTCCCACAGAATGTTGCTGTAGTATCAGAACTTGCAATCCCTTCTTTACAAAGTCCAAAGTCTGTCAACACAACATGACCCTGTTTGAGAAACAGAGTTTAAAAAAAATAGGTCATGATCAACATTTGCATATCCATAAGCGTCGATTTTGCCAGAGAACATTTAAAATCAAAGATAATGTTTCTTACTTACTAGTGAATCTAGGAGAATGTTTTCTGGTTTTAAATCCCTATTAAAAAGAAAATAATTGTATTAATTCAAAACAGCAGTCACTAACACAAAAGCTTCAAAGGCAATGACTGATTTTTCAGCTGAATGAAACTTTAAGTTTTTGGTGAAAACATTTTGTTCAAATTTCCCATGAAATTATTTCATGCATTAGTTTTTACACATTACTTTGTCCTATTTTGAACTTCCACAGGACAAGAATACACTTAGAAACTTACCTGTACACTATATTTATGGAGTGCAAGTATCCCAGTGCACTGGCTATTTCAGCAGCATAAAATCTGGCTCTGTGCTCAGGAAAGGAACGTTCTCTTTGTAAATGAAAGAACAGCTGTAAATATGCAAAGTATTAAATAAGAAAAAAAAATCACAGACAAAACCAAGTTAAAAAGGTGTAATTTTAACAGTAATTCTATTTATCTGCCTACAATTTTAAGAATGTAAAATGAAATAAAATTGACAACATTCCTTCACTCACTTCCTTTTCTCTTTTACAGCTTAGAAACGCACAGGCAACTTACTACAAGGATATTCCCTTCAAAGCAAGACTAGTCAAAAAGAACTAGAGAAAACCATATTAACTGAGAGTGGCAAGATTCAATTTTGCAAGATCACAGAATGGCTTGGGTTGGAAGGGATCTTGAGGACCATCAAGTTCCAATCACCTCCCACCACAGACAGGGTTTGCCAGCTGCTACATCAAGTACTAGATCAGATTGTCCATGGCCCCACCCAACCTGGCCTTGAACACCTCTGGTGATGGGGCATCTACAACACTGCATAGACAGTCTTCTAATACAGGTGCCAAACAAGTAATCGTTCATTTCTGAGTACCCTTGTGTTCAAAGTTTTGTATAAAAAGTGCCTTATTCTGAGATTACTTAGGGAGATATATGTTCCAGACTGCTGATCCACAAATGTTCTCAACTACACAGAGTCTTCAGGCTTTGAACAATTTGAGCATACACACAAGTCTATCCGAAGATTCATTCATACACATACGAAACTGTACTATACGTTCAATTAAAAACAAAAACTGCAATTCTCTGTTTTCTGCCTGCAAAGTTTGGAACAAGCCACCAAAATCTTCCAAGTGCTTAATTCAACTTTGAAAACTGTTTTGAGTTCTGTTTTAGTTTGCCTGGGAGAATGCTAAATGAAGCAGAGCAGAGCAAACTTGGGAGTTTGATCATGCTCTTCAAATAAGATGACAGTACACTGGACTAGAGAAAGGCCCATCAAGTGCAGACTCCAGCACTGAAAAGCAGTCAGAATCTCAGCTCTAGGATCATCAAGAATGCTGCCAAGTAGTCCTTATGAATATTAACCAAGATATACCTCAGTTTATACCTCACCCAGGTTTACTCAACGTGCTTTACTCCTGTCTAAGTATATTCAGCTGCAGGGACATAATAGGAAACCCTGAGGTATGCTGAAACAAACTAATCTGAAATCTAGCCTTTCTTCTCCTGTCCTCTGTCAGGAACTAGTTTTATTATCTACAACAGTATGTTGTGTCCTTCTCTTTGATCCTTCTGTAAGAATGTTTTTTAAGATCTTTTGAAAAGGTGTGTACTTTACAGAAATGAGCTACTAAATTGGGAACACAGCATGTGAAAAGACAGCTTCCCTTTCAAGTATTTATGCCAAAAAGCTACTTGCACACAATCATTTTTCACTACGCTTTGTGATCTTCAATCACATCTCTTTTGCTAGACAGGTCCAGGTATTATTAGTGTATAATAACACCTTCTGAAGAAATAAAAGCAACATTTTATACCCTTATCACGTTTAGTAGCTATTCAACCATGAGTTTCTTGAGCACTCCTGAAAGTACTGGTTACTCTGATAAGCAACACGTCCCTAGCTAAAGGCAAACTGCTCCAGAACACTGCATTCAAGTACTTAAAGACTTTCTCAATTTCTTTTTCAAGTTTTCCCTTAAGTTACTCATGGACTCCTCACACTCCATAGCATCACTCTAAAGAAAAGAATCGCGAGAATAAGGCTATTCAGCAGTACCCAATTAGATCCTGCAAAGCACAGAAATATCCCAAGATCCCCAGTAAAGTCATAGCAATACAATCAGTTGTCTGTTTACTCCTTCCCTTCCTCGCACTTTTGAAATACAAACACCTCAGGTAATGCAGATGAAAAAGGAAAAGAATTCTACATGCTGAAAAATGTCAGCATATGATTAATTAACGACAGATAGATTTAGGTAACTGCCAGAGAGACAGTATTTACATCTGACAACTGTAAATTAATTCTGGGCTAAAGTTGTTGATAAGAAGAGGAGCAAGGTCTGCCTAGTTATGGAAGTCTGCAGGAACAGCATCATTGGAGATTAAGTAAGAGGATTTTCAAAACTTGGGAGGAGAATGATCACAGCCCATTGCAAAGGATCATTTTGTTCCTCCTGCAGAATAACAGAACTGCGGAATAAACAGACACAAATCCAAACAGAATCACCACATACCTCTCCTCCGTTAACAAAATCCAGGACAAAGTAAAGCTTTTCTGTTGTTTGGAATGAGTAATGTAACCCAACTAAAAATGGATGTTTCACATTTTTCAGAAGCACGTTACGTTCAGCCATGATATGTTTTTGCTGCAAGGAAGTAAAGGAACAGTAAGTAAACAGATGCAATTTTGTAATTAAGGGAAAAAAGCGTGTGGAGAAAGTGCATTTCCTTGTACCTCTTTCCTGTTAAGAACAATTTTTTTCTGCAGCACTTTGACAGCATAATATTTCCCATCCAGTTTTCTTTTTGCAAGAAGAACCTGTGAAATTCAAAACAAATGAACAAATGCGATTGTTGTGGATCACATTGCACTGATAGTTTATTCTTCTCAGCATAACTGAAAATTATTAATGTTATACATTCACATATATACATAGCCTCTTTGTTTTTAATACCGTCAGTTGCTAATAGAGTGATCCTACTGTTTATCACAGTCTATATGAAAACTAAATGCATCTCTTTGGGGAGTACCAATATCAGTCACTTTTCAGTGTTACTCAGTATTGTTTTGATGATGTTGCCTGCCCTGCTCCATAGCACCAGGCTTGAGAAGGCAGACCATATGAACAAAAGAAAACACAGCGTTTGTACTCCAGCTGCATAAGCACAGGGGTACCTCCCTTCCTCCCTGGGGGAAAAAGAGGATCCCTACTGCGCTAAATGAGAAAGGGAAACACTAATTTTTCAATCCCAACAAGCAAAGAAGGGAGGCAACAAGTACTACACCAGAAAAAAAACAATGGCAGGGCTATGGAGAAGAAGCAACAGGAATCTAGTACGTGAGTTTATGTGCCATACTAGAATGACACCACTTTCAAAGCCTCTGGCAATGCTTCCAGTCACTACACGAGGCACCAGCTGGCAGCAGTGCACAACAGTCAGTCATAGCCATTAGAAAGCTCACCTTGCCAAAGCTGCCTTTCCCAATAACTTTCAGGAAATCAAAGTCCGTTGGCTTAGCACTGAAAGATATTTAGGAAGGAGACAGGTCATTTGGGTAAAAATTACAAGCTCTATAGCTGTACAGAAGCCTAGCGTAGCCCTTCAACTGTAATGTGAAGAGTCTGTCAGCACCCTTCTTAATTCTTCATTCTAATCAACAACTGGACTTCTGCAAAGCTGTCCTTCATTTTGCAATTCCATTTTCCTCCAGAAAAAAGTGACAGAGCTGCAGCATTTGATTTTATTGCACTGTTCTGATTTTAAGATGTAGAGGATGAACGAGACTATTCTTTTCTCCTCCAGAGACTTCAGACTCTTCTAATTTTTAAGTCTTCTTTTCCTGAAGCTTATCTCCCATTTGCAGACATCCAATTGGATTCCGAAGCTTATGTGACAGAAGGAAGAAGTTTGTCATTCATTCCGTCTTTCCTCATCCCATCCTTCTTCCACCCATTGCTTCCCCAATTTAGAGTAACAGGAGAGAGGCCCTAACACCTTCCTCTTCTGTGTGTGTTATTTGCATAATCCACTGCTTTTCCATTTGACAAGTCACCACTTTCAGTAATTTCCACTAATCCCTCACTTTTTCCTAAGTACAATCTAGAGGCATTTTTGTCAGCAAAACAATTATCTTTTCCTCCTCTGAAACAACAGTTATGTCACACACCTCTTCGTTTATTGCCCCTCAAAGGAAGTACTCCTACAATTTCATTTCTCACTGCAATCTGTTAAGCATTTCCTTCTGGTTAACCCAGAAAAAAATCTGAGAGGAAAGAGAAATCAGAGTAGGTGTCATCTCTCAGATGAAAAAAAGCACAGATAGAGATCTGAGAAAGTCGTTTACAGAAGCATACACCAGAGAAGCAAGTTGTAACTGCAGTGACAAAGTTTGTAATATCAGCAAGTTAAGCCACTCCTTTGGCATGCATTAAAACAAACTTGTTTTCAGAATGTTTCACATTCCTAACAGCTGTGGGACCATTCCAAAAGAGAGAGGGTTGTTTTGCTGTTTTTTTGTTTTGTTTTGCTGTTTTTTTGCCATAGCATCCTCAAGTAAAAGGGCAGCGGACTAACAAAACCTGAATATGAAAAGGCAAATGTCTTAAGAGTCTGTTTACTGAACACAGGATTAAATGACATGCTTCCTTCTGAGCAGAGAAAATAAAAAATAAAGCCATATATTCAAAGCACTCTTCATACTAATAGCAATTATATCCTATCTAATTTTTCAATTCGTAGTTAATTGAAAAACCTACTGAGGATTTCCAGATGGTCCCAAGTTGATATTCGGTGAGGTAGAATTTAACTGTTGGAAGAAACAAATATAATAAAAATAAAATAAAATAATTCCAATAAAATGACTGTAAAACTCCACTGTTCATGCAAGAATCTGATTCATTAAGGACATGGTGCTTTATAAAACAAAAACATTTTCCTTCTACCAAGAAAAACCACTAGGAATCTTTCCTATCCTGACAGTAAAGGCTAACTCAATTCCATGAAAGGCACGAATCTTACTAGTACACACTCATTAGAGTTTATAAATTATAAAGACAGGAGGAAACCACCTTCATTTAAGCAACTTTCTCCAATTTGTTTCTAAATTAAAAAAAAAGCAGTATTAGTGCCCTCACTGTGCTTTTGGACTTTACCAGAGAAAGTAAACTTCAAGGACAATTTATCTGGAGATGGACTAGCAGGCATTACAGAATCAGCGTGCCCACAGAAACAGAGCATGCCCTGACAGCAGCACTAGATGTGACAACCGCACCAACAAGAAACAATCACACAATGGTACTCAGCTGTTTTACAACTGTCACTACGCAAGTTTCAGTACTGGGGGGAGTGGGAAGGAGACTGTTCTTATTCTTGGTCACAGTTCTTTGTCACTTACAGTAACTATCATGTATGATTAATTTTTTTGTTACAGCGTATCACTTCAGCCACTAAGCACGAAGTCTCCTCTCATTTTGAAATCTGCTGTAATATTGTTGTAACATAACACGCTGTGTTGTGTGATCCACAGCCGATACAAAAAGCCTACTTGTATATTCTGTAAGAGGGCCTGAATAAAAAGAAAAGTCCTAAGGCCATGAAGTAAATGAGAGGAAACAAGTCTAATTATAGCAATTCTGCCTTCCTAGAAAGACTCCTTTTTCAATCAAGAGTGTTTGAGGAGACTGAAAAAACTGTGACAGCTAAAATATAACTCATTCTGTGCCTCTTCCACTCACAGCAAGAGGGGAAGAAGCAAGACAAAGCTCACAATCAGGATTACTTCTCTCTGCAGTTTATACTAGACAGCAAAACATCTTACAGCCCGCAGCAGAACAGTTTTGTTTAAAAGATCACAGGAGAGATTTATTGCAAAACCAACTGGTAATCTTCTGTATGTAATACACTTAAGACTGCTGTCAAGTAGCTAAAATTTAGAAGACTGTTCTATGTCTATGTTTTATTACCTTCTGATTACTCCTTTCATCTTCATCTTCAGATGGATCTGACTGGTGTTTTGGGTTATCCATCTGAAGAAATGCTCTGACATCTGGGCTAGAAAGAAGCACAGTTAAATGCATTAGGAAACCAATAACTTGCATGATTTTCAGCCAGAATCATAGAAAGAGCAATGGCATTGACATGAACAGAGTCACTAATCACTAAGTTTTACACTCACAGTAATTAAGGACTGTGTAAGAAACGCTTTCAAAGAAACACAGCTCAATTGCTGAGTATGCTACATTTAAGTTTTTTTTTTCAACTTATAAAAGTTTGAAATGTTAAGATATATGTATGTGAAGACTTCATGAGGGAACGCTCAGTAGAACTGCATTAAAAAGTAATTATTAAAAAAAAAAAAAGCCCTATCCAAACCATCAATTCCAACTGGCCAGCAACCACAAGTAAATGTATTTTCTTTCAACACTCTCAAAACAAAAATAAAAAACTCTTAAAGATCAAGAAATGCATGTCCAAAGAGGTAGGTGGTAGTAATATTCTTGTCCCCATCTGCTTTTAAATGGAACATCATGGTTTTGAAATCTCAATGCACTTTGGCTGGGCATGGCAAGTCAACACAAGAAATCTTTCCACTCTACTTCAGAAACCAGTAAGAGAGACTGTAAGATTTCCAGAGTACGCAAGGAGATGCAAGTGAGGCAAAATTAATTCCTAAATGGGTGTCACTTACAGCTATATACAGCTTGAAGAGATGACTTGAGCCTTTAAAGTTCACTAAAAGGCCGATGGCTTACTCAGGAAGAAATTTCACTTAAATTTCAGAGCTTTTTTCTCAAAAAGTCTCAGGTCAGCTGCAGTTGGGAAACTCTGCATGAGGTATTCATTACAAGAAAAAAATAAGGCCTCAGAACAACAACAAAATCCCACACCTTATAATGAAGTTGCCCTTTTAGGGCAACAATGCAGGGTAGTCCTTATATCAGAAACAGATACACTTATTTCGCCACTTTCAGTCTATTTTAGCCTCCACACTTCTGTAAAGCAAGGATCACAAGTGAGAGTTTAGTTAGTTTTGACACTTCTCCAGATAACGTATTTCATATTAGTGTTAGGGAACCTAACTCACGTCATACACCACGTAAGCCTTCATCTGCATTCCTAAACCCTATATGGTTGGAATCCAATTTCAGTTCCATTAGCTGTTCAGGAATGAGACCGTTCACACAATTTCACAACCAGTTCAGCTTATTTTTCCCAATCTTACATGAACTCCAGATTCCAATCTATTTCAGGGTACGTTTTGTATCCTTAGTCCTAGGACGAGTAAAATAACTGGTTTGAAAATTACAGTAATGTTGACCTATCAGACAACAACTTAAGTTTCAGAACCTCTGGATATCATAAAATGAGGAAAAAAAGTTTCAGTTCACATTTTTCACTAGATACAGAGTTCCAAAACCTGACCTTAATTACCTTTCTGCATTCATTATTTTGGACAACTGGCTGATTAAGTAGGGCATGTTGTAATACATCTCAAATAGTTACTATAGTAACTTCATCCATGAGTGAATTCAGAGCAGAAAAAAAGAAAAAAAATCAGTTCACAGGGAAAAGCTGCTGAACAGTTTTGGGGTACTCAGCAATATCTGCAATACGGAGCAGTCAGAGGTACAACTGATCAATGTTACATTGTTCACATCTGTAATTTTAGGAGTCATGGAAGGCTGCAAAAAAGTAGTGATTAAAATGAAGTTTAATGGACCCATTTCTTCACCAAGATCACAGGATGACCAGCAGCTCATGAGTTGTGTTTTAGAATACTCTGAATTAATACATCGAAACTGTTCTTAAAATAATCTCACGTATCAAATTAAATGGATAAAGAAAACACTGTAGGAGGGATGTTCAGTGCATGCTGTCTATTTTTTAACCAGTAAGCTGTTTTTCCCAGACTTCTATGATGGACTGGATAAATCTTGTTTATACAAAAAAATCCACAGGGGTCCTAAGCTCCACCTAAATACAGTCCTCTCTGTGGCACTAGTTCTGCTGGCCTTCCCACATAAACACACAGAAGCCACACAGAAAGTGCACCTTTGCACACGTTCTGCCAGATAATCAAATGTATTATCTTTTCAGTGAAGACCTACATCTGAGAGGGAGGGCAACCCAATCTGGAAAGTCGCTCAGTGATTCTGGGGTGTCACAGCACTCGTAATTCACAAATTATCAGCTCCTATCCAGGACATAAGTCATCAAGGGGAACGTGTTATCAGATCTCCATCCCCTCTGAGATTTTGTTTGGTTTGCACGCTCTGCATTCCATCCATGAGAGTAAGTTCTCTAACAAACACAGCTGTATTTGCAAACACAGCTTGAAGCTGTCCCGTTTAATTCCCAATGCAGTGTAAGACAAAGATCAACCCAACCCAGTATTCCACCTGACAGGGATTGCAGGGAAACCCTTCACCATCCAATACAGGGTCTCTCTATCCACTCTAGTGGACTTCAGGTTTTTACCAGGTTTATTATGGAGCAGAAAGGTTTGGTTTTGATACGCTATGTAACAAACAAGACCCAAGAACAAAGTCCACTGAAAGAAAAACAAAACAGGGCACAGAGTTGCCCGCCTCAGACAAAAATGTAAGTATTACCATCATGGACACACTGAATCTGACATTCATGTTTTTCAATTGAGACATTCAAGTGCCTTCCCTTCCAGAAGTGAGAAGCCTCCATGAACCATTCTTCAGCTTTTATTGAAACAATTTTCCCAGGCAGGAATTAAAAAGTATAAAATCCCAATACCTGTTTTAATGCTTAAAGATTTAGTGGAAGATGAGCTCCCTCACATTTCCCCAAGAACATACAGCCCTTTAAGTCTCCCTTGTACATTACTCAACTTCTATGAGTTATTTTACCTAATACTAGATTTATTATTAAAGCAAAACAGTTTAAGAAAGCATGTACGTGGGCTATCTGTGAAGACTCAGTCACCACATACTCCTTAAGTAGTTTCTAGCAGGTTGTGCCAAGACACTCAAAGTCATCAAGCTTTGGTATTCCTTTACTGCTCATATTTATCGGCACATAGAAAAGACAACAGATTGTATAATTATTAGCATGATTAGTTGTAATCTGTGATGCGTACAGAAATATGGCTTTACCTTTGGAGAACTAATATACAATGTTCTGAGGCAATATTTGGTATTTGGACATACTGATGACAGAGCTGTGCTAAATTAAAAAAAGAACATCTGAATCTTTTCAATAATTTAACAAAACAGATCAGCTTTCAACACTTAGTTATTTAGAAATGTTCTCTATTCTTTCCCAGAGAAGATCAGTGCTACAACTACAAAACTCACGGTATTTCCTTTAGTGGAAAACTATTTCACCATAAAGCCTTTGTTTCAAAAGTTTTTTTCCACTCTTCACAATGATGGTATATGTGCCTTTTTTTCTTCCAAAGAAGAAAGGAAGTACATACGTCAACGTAACAGACATTAAATAGTTTGTCTGTTGGAAAATAAAACCTGACTGCAGACTTCAAACTGCAGCAGTATTCTCTGGTATTTTTTTCCTGTGGGAAATGGACAGTTTCATGTGTTGTACTGATAGGATAACTAAACTAAGCATATGTACTAAAAAAGTCACCACAAAAGCCAGAAATAGAATGTTGTCGATTTATTAATTCAAGCAATGCAGAAAGCTGCACAGCTTTATCTTAAATTAATTAGATCGAGACTGAAACAGAAAGAAAACTGAGGTTTACCATCAAAATCAGTTCACACGAGCGCACTCCTCCAAATCTGTAATGCAGAGGAGCTGTTTATAATGTATCACCACCACACTGACGGAGGTTATCACTCATACAGGTCTTCTGACAAAAGAGTTAACATGGAATCTTATTCATATGCTTCAGGCAAGTAGCTTGTTTGTCCCAAGTCACCAAAGGAAGGTGACCAAGCTACTTGGTTAACATGCTTAAAACAAGTTCCGCAGTACACATGTGAACTGCTCCAACAAAAATAACAGAATCATGGGGGTTGGAAAGGAGTTCTGGGGATCATCTACTCCAACCCCCCTGCTCAAAGTAGGCTCCCGACAATAGGTTGCACAGGGAACACATCCAGATGTGCCTTGAATATCTCCCGAGGAGACTCCATAATCCCTCTGGGCAGCCTGTTCCAGCATTCTGTCATCCTTACAATAAAGTTCTTCCTTATGTTTGTATGGAGCTTCTTGTGTTCCAGTTTGTGTTCATTGCTCTTTGTCCTGTTGCAGGGCACCACTGAAAAGAGCCTGGTCCCATCTCACCCTTCAGATATTTATAAGCATTGTGATTCCCTCTCAGTTTTTTCTTCTCCAGGCTGAGCAGTCCCAGCTCTTTCAGTCTTTCCTCATACAGGAGATGCTCCAGGCCCCTCATCATCTTTGTGGTCCTCTGCTGGACTCTCTCTAGAGGCTCCCTGTCTTTTTTGAACTGGGGAGCCCAGAACTGGACACAGTACTCCAGATGTGGTCGCACTGGGACAGAGTAGAGGGGGAGGATCACCTCCCTCGACCTGCTGGCCACGCTCTTTTTAATACACTCCAGGATCCCATTAGGCTTCTTGGTCACCACAAGGGCACACTGCTGGCTCATGGCCAACCTGTTGTCCACCTGGACACACAGGCCCTTCTTGGCAGAACTCCTTTCCAGAAAGTCAGCCCCTAACTTGCCCTTGTTGAACATCATCAGGTTCCTCTCTGCCCAACTCTCCATATCTCAATGGTAGCACAGCCTTCTGGTGCATCAGCCCCTCCTCCCAGTTGTGCATCATCAGCAAACTTGCTGAGGATGCACTCTATCCCTTCATCCACATCACCACTGGAAGATGTTAAACAAGACCAGAAAAGGATACAGGGAGTCACTCCTACAAGGACAACACAGTACCAAGTGACAGTGTTCTCAAACAGTAAAGCTATCAGCAGAACAAATGTCTGCCCTAGAGGAAGAGAGTTTACACCGGAACCCGCACCCCTTGAACTAAAATCAGTTAATTGCAAAACTATTTCTAGATCGGTTCTGAGAAAATAAAAACATCTCACACTGCTCTTCGGCCTCTGAATGGAAGGAAAGAACATATATATTAAAGATTATTTATTATACTTAGAAGCACTGACAGGTAAAATAAATTTTCTAGTCAGAAGTACTTAATGTATGGTTTTCTATTTGACACCTCAAAACGTTTAAAATAGTTCTTTTAAAACAGAAATGAAACTACTTACTGGTTGCATAGCTCCGACTGTCTAACTAAGTTTTGAATGAATTCATTCAGTCCTGCTCTTCTCTGTTTAATAAAATCTGAAAAAAAAAAAATTATTAGGAATGATCAGTCAGCTAATGAACGGGACTCATCTTCAAGCTTAAGATATTTTAGAATGTTGATGGATAACAGCCAAGTGAGAACAGGACTGATTTAACATGAAAATCACAAGTTTAAGAACATTCAGGTGAAGTGAGAGAACACATTTCAGGTTCTCTGGAACGCTACTTTAAAGTGTAATAAGACAGGTGAATTACAAAGCACTTCAAGAGCAACGTGCAAGCACAGCATGCTAACTCCTGCAGCCTTCTGTGCGTGGGTGAGCCCTCCAGGTCCTGTTTTCTCTTGGAAAAAAGCCACAGGCAAAACTGTCACACAGATCGTGTTTTTACATGAACAGTCCCACCAAACAGCATATTTCCATAATAAATGAAAATGGGAAAGTTGCACAATCATCCAGCAAGCACTCAGATGTAACCATTACAAATAATTAAGTAAAATACTTCTTTTTCCATCTTGGACATAATCTCTAATGTTAAATGAATAAACTTAAAATATTCAGAAAAAAAAGCCACAAGAACTTTAATTATTAATAAAAATATGCTGTTTTGGGAACATATGGGAACATAAACCTGAATCAGGATATTAAATAATCTCCCAGAACAGGAGGGTGAATTTGCATAAAGATTTTACGTGAGTCACAAGCATCAGCAACTTAAACACGGTTGATGCTCAGTGCAGTCAATCACTCTAAGACTAGAAGCCTATCCACACTGATGAAGAAAAAGCATCTGCCTCAAATCTGCTCAAATGCATGCTGTCATTTTTTTTGTTCTGTATTCTGAGTTTCTATTATTTCCCTCTGCTCTGTTTTTAAAGTTAGAATTGGATTAATTTTGAAATAACCTAGATGACAACAAAAATTGAGGCTTTAGATGATAACTTATGATAGTATTCTTAGTAGACCTTGGGAAAAGCATATTTCAGTTTCACTCTACTATGCTTATAACTGTAATGCAGTAGTCCAATAATGAATGCCCACGTTGCACGTACAAGAACAGACTGACAAAATTAAAATATCTCTCCAAAGCTGTAAAATATACCTTATTTCAGAAGAAAGCAGAAACATTACATCAAAGTTTTAGTAAATTAGCATTAAGATCAAGAATTATTTAAATGAGCATCACCCTGCCCTGCAGCAAGAAAAATCTTAAGAACTATTTTCTCATGCTTCCAGGATTACAGAATATTTGATGGAAATATAAAATAAGTCTGAGGATTGTGTTTTACGTATATAATTTTAATAAAGTTTTCATCTTCCCTCTGCCCCCACCTCCCCATTTAGACTCCAGTTTCCTAGATCTGAATCCAAGAAATCCAGTTGAGTGCTTGGTTGTTGAGAAGATGAGAAAGCTTGACATTACTAAGTCCTCAGCCAGTTCCAAAGTCTCAAGGTTGGAGAAAATGAAAGAAGACAAACTAAAACAATAAGTCTTCCCCAGAAGCCAACAGAGGAAAGCAAACCTGAGTAATTGAATGTGATTATTTTAATTAAAAAAAAAAGAAGCTTTGTGTCAAGATCAAGATGATTAACAATAACTTCTAAAAATTAAAGATGTTTGATTTAAGAGTTCTATCAAACAAGTGCCAAAGAAGGTCAGCATCTCTGGATCCGTTGGTACTTAAGCAAAAAACAATATGAAACCTTAAACAAGTACAGGAGGATATAAAACTACAAACATGGACTGACCATATCAATAAGCCAGTAGAGGGAAGATCCCAATAACCATCAGGAAAATCCCTCAATGAAAAGGTCTGAATTGAGGATAACAAACACAGAGAGCAAAGGCCTGGTCTGTCCATTCGCCTGTATTTATTCATCCATGGTCCCGCTTACGTCAATTCAATGCACTTTTAGAAGTGATTTTCCATTAATATCTGGATGTGGGCAGGGCAGGCTTAATTGGGCTCTATCAGTCCTAACTGATCAAATAGGCTTCCATATATGTAACAACAACAGGAAGAGGTCTGTTTTCATCTAAACTGTGCAAGAAAGCACATTTCAATACAAAGTTCAAAATCCTTCAAGGATTAATTCCTTAGTTGCTTAAATTTTTAGCAGGAAGAAAAGTCACACAAAGCCAATTTAAAGTTCAATGGGCATATGTTTAGAAGAATCTCTCACAATTCTGAGTATGACACGGCCAGGAGGAACTGCAGCACTCAGTACAAAAGAGATATCGTGCCATTAAGCAACAGTTTGTTCAAAATTGCAAGGATGAATACCAACCTACACTCGTTCCTGTTCTTTACTCAAGTATGACTAACCTTTGGTTTAGTCACTGGTTTGAGGATTGCTGTAATATTCATCTAAGATAGCTTCCTGTACACTGCAACAGATCAAGCCTCAAATTTTGACCGATAAAACAAGAAACAAGATAATAACTTACCAGGATCAAAATTATCTCCAAATATTCTTTTAGCTGGAATCTTCAGGTTCATAGTGGGAAACTGCTTCTTTAGCTGAAAATATAACACACAAAATGAAACTATGCTTAGACTTCTGCAGTGATTTTTACCATCACAATCATAACTACAGAATCACAGAACAGATTGGGTTGGAGGGGACATTAAAGATGATCTAGTTTCAACCTACTTGCTGGGGGCAGGGCTGCCACCCAACAGCTCAGGTTGCCCAGGGCCCTATCCAACCTGGCCTTGAACGTCTCCAGGGATGGGGCAGTCCTCAGCTTCTCTGGGCAGCCTGTGCCACTGCCTCACTATCCTCTGAGTAAAAAGTTTCCTTCTGATTATCTAGTCCAATTAACTCCTCTCTTTTAATTTTAAACCATTCCTTCATGTCCTGTCTCTATCAGACAGTGTAAAAAGTCTCTTTTTCTCCTGTCTATAAGCTCCCTTCAAGTCTGGAAGGCCACAGTGAAGTCTCCCCAGAGCCTTCTCCAAGCTGAACAAGCCCAGCGCCCTCAACCTTTTTTCGAGAGAGGTGTTCCAGCACTCTGATCACTTTCATGGCTCTCTTCTGGACCTGATTCAACAGCTCAACATCATTCTAGTGTAGGGAAACTCAGGCCTGAACACAGTACTCTAGATGAGGTCTCACAAGGGCAGAGTAGAGGGGGATAATCACCTCCCTTGCCCTGCTAGCCAGGATACAGTTGGCCTACCTGGCTGCACACTGCTGGCTCAAGTCCAGCTTTTGCCCATTAGGATCTCAAGTTCTTCTTAGACAGGAAGAAGTACCCCTTGAGATAGCGTTTCCATCTACGTATATAGGATTGCCCTGACCCAAGTGCCACACCTTGCACTTGGCCTTGTTGAATCCCATTAGGTTCTCAAGGGCCCACTTTTGAAGCCTGTCCTAGTCCCTCTGGATGGTATCCCTTCCTTCTATTGTGTCAACTGCACCACTCAGCTTGAATCAGCAAACCTGCTGAGGGTACTCTTGATCCCGCTGTCTATGTCACTGATAAAATGCTGAAGAGCACTGGTCCCCCAGGACTGACCCTGAAGGACAACACATGTCACTGGTCTTCACCTGGGCATGAAGCATCAACTACAATCCCTTGGCTGTAACCACCCAACCAATTCCTTACACAAATACACGCTTTGCATGTTTTGGCAATTGGTTAATTGGAAATATCCCTCACTACTCAATGATCCTTGGCAAAGGAACTGACTGGGTTTATTTGAATTCTGTACTCAAACATTTAAAAAAACAACAAAATAAACAACCAACCAAACACCATCATTTTCTTTAAACAGGCTCCTACAGTCATCGAATGCTGACTCAAACTCCTCAGTGAGGGAATTAACTTAAAACTTAACCCTGGAAACAAGTGTTACTCTGTGCTGCCCTGGCACAATGCCATAACCCGCGTCGTGCTTACCGTATTGTAGAGTTTATCAAACTCTGCATACCGTCTGAAGACGAACCATTCATTTCTGCCAACCGAGACCAACACTTTGTAAACCTACAATAACATAAATACAAGTTAATGTCAGCAGTTCCACACAACCTCCCAGATTCAATCCTTGGGTGAAAATAAAGCCAGCTTGTTAAATTTATTGTGTAAACATACTGGTTGAGCTACGTATTTCTTACAGTAGTCATAAACATCAATCATCAATGCAAAGGACTAGGAGAGCAATCAAGAAAGTTGGGATGCTTTCAGAAATGACTTTTGCTTACCTGGCACCTGAAAAAAAATAAAAGCTAATATCAAATATCAATGAGGAAAAGCATTTAAACACTGCACATTGCCTTCATTGAAACTTGGGGAGCAAGCACATACTGAAGACAATTTTTGAAGACAGATTGCAAATCCCTTGCAATGTCTTAAATTAAAATTATAGTCAGGATCCTTACAGATGGTTGGGAACTTGGACAATTCTAAATTCAGCTGAAAACATTCTATGAATTCTTCAAGGGAAAAAAAACAACAACAAAACTGTTGTGGTTGAAATGCAGGTTACATAATACAGTTCTGGGGTCAAGGGAGGAGTAGCTGGAACCTGCTTCAAAATTCTGGCCATTCAAATCCCATGACAGCAGAGGACTCTAGTAACTAGGCAAACTTGGATCCCTGGATTCATAAGCCTACTTAACAGCTAGATCTCCTATCTCTTAGTAAGACATTTCCCTCTAAAGCAAGCAGTTCATCTTCCTTCCCCATTTTCTTTTGTTTCCAGAAAGAGCCCAGCTTTTCTTCAGGGAAAAGATGGACACAGCAAGCAAACAAGGAGAAAGCTTCTAATTCCTGACCTAGAAAACCAGGCTGATGCTCTGGTGGTCTCCTTCCCTTGTGTCCTGCATCAGCAGCTCACCCTATGTTTTCATGCCTTTGGGCTCTATTACTACTTCCAGCTACACTTATCCTGACTTACTCCAGACAGGCAAGAGGAAAGAAAAAACCACCACCACCATCCATATAGAGTGAGTTGCTCAGATAGCAACATTTTCAAATTGAATTAAGCCTCAAGCAAAACTTGTCCTCAGCAACTCCTAGAAAACAGAAAAGATCCAAGACCTGTAATCTGTGGATAAGTAATACTTTCCAAAAAATTAAAAAACAGAAGAG
>VXAB01012284.1:644784-658368 GCA_013399175.1 Odontophorus gujanensis
GTCTCCCCAGAGCCTTCTCCAAGCTGAACAAGCCCAGCGCCCTCAACCTTTTTTCGAGAGAGGTGTTCCAGCACTCTGATCACTTTCATGGCTCTCTTCTGGACCTGATTCAACAGCTCAACATCATTCTAGTGTAGGGAAACTCAGGCCTGAACACAGTACTCTAGATGAGGTCTCACAAGGGCAGAGTAGAGGGGGATAATCACCTCCCTTGCCCTGCTAGCCAGGATACAGTTGGCCTACCTGGCTGCACACTGCTGGCTCACGTCCAGCTTTTGCCCATTAGGATCTCAAGTTCTTCTTAGACAGGAAGAAGTACCCCTTGAGATAGCGTTTCCATCTACGTATATAGGATTGCCCTGACCCAAGTGCCACACCTTGCACTTGGCCTTGTTGAATCCCATTAGGTTCTCAAGGGCCCACTTTTGAAGCCTGTCCTAGTCCCTCTGGATGGTATCCCTTCCTTCTATTGTGCCAACTGCACCACTCAGCTTGAATCAGCAAACCTGCTGAGGGTACTCTTGATCCCGCTGTCTATGTCACTGATAAAATGCTGAAGAGCACTGGTCCCCCAGGACTGACCCTGAAGGACAACACATGTCACTGGTCTTCACCTGGGCATGAAGCATCAACTACAATCCCTTGGCTGTAACCACCCAACCAATTCCTTACACAAATACACGCTTTGCATGTTTTGGCAATTGGTTAATTGGAAATATCCCTCACTACTCAATGATCCTTGGCAAAGGAACTGACTGGGTTTATTTGAATTCTGTACTCAAACATTTAAAAAAACAACAAAATAAACAACCAACCAAACACCATCATTTTCTTTAAACAGGCTCCTACAGTCATCGAATGCTGACTCAAACTCCTCAGTGAGGGAATTAACTTAAAACTTAACCCTGGAAACAAGTGTTACTCTGTGCTGCCCTGGCACAATGCCATAACCCGCGTCGTGCTTACCGTATTGTAGAGTTTATCAAACTCTGCATACCGTCTGAAGACGAACCATTCATTTCTGCCAACCGAGACCAACACTTTGTAAACCTACAATAACATAAATACAAGTTAATGTCAGCAGTTCCACACAACCTCCCAGATTCAATCCTTGGGTGAAAATAAAGCCAGCTTGTTAAATTTATTGTGTAAACATACTGGTTGAGCTACGTATTTCTTACAGTAGTCATAAACATCAATCATCAATGCAAAGGACTAGGAGAGCAATCAAGAAAGTTGGGATGCTTTCAGAAATGACTTTTGCTTACCTGGCACCTGAAAAAAAATAAAAGCTAATATCAAATATCAATGAGGAAAAGCATTTAAACACTGCACATTGCCTTCATTGAAACTTGGGGAGCAAGCACATACTGAAGACAATTTTTGAAGACAGATTGCAAATCCCTTGCAATGTCTTAAATTAAAATTATAGTCAGGATCCTTACAGATGGTTGGGAACTTGGACAATTCTAAATTCAGCTGAAAACATTCTATGAATTCTTCAAGGGAAAAAAAACAACAACAAAACTGTTGTGGTTGAAATGCAGGTTACATAATACAGTTCTGGGGTCAAGGGAGGAGTAGCTGGAACCTGCTTCAAAATTCTGGCCATTCAAATCCCATGACAGCAGAGGACTCTAGTAACTAGGCAAACTTGGATCCCTGGATTCATAAGCCTACTTAACAGCTAGATCTCCTATCTCTTAGTAAGACATTTCCCTCTAAAGCAAGCAGTTCATCTTCCTTCCCCATTTTCTTTTGTTTCCAGAAAGAGCCCAGCTTTTCTTCAGGGAAAAGATGGACACAGCAAGCAAACAAGGAGAAAGCTTCTAATTCCTGACCTAGAAAACCAGGCTGATGCTCTGGTGGTCTCCTTCCCTTGTGTCCTGCATCAGCAGCTCACCCTATGTTTTCATGCCTTTGGGCTCTATTACTACTTCCAGCTACACTTATCCTGACTTACTCCAGACAGGCAAGAGGAAAGAAAAAACCACCACCACCATCCATATAGAGTGAGTTGCTCAGATAGCAACATTTTCAAATTGAATTAAGCCTCAAGCAAAACTTGTCCTCAGCAACTCCTAGAAAACAGAAAAGATCCAAGACCTGTAATCTGTGGATAAGTAATACTTTCCAAAAAATTAAAAAACAGAAGAGGAAACAAAACCCCTGAAAACATCACCATCACAGCCATCATAAACTGTCTTCCCAGATCGAGAGTGGACAGCAACCAGCTATTTCTCAATGTGATTTCTTCAGAAGAAATCACTGAAATAAAAAAGCTTCAATTCTGTTTTGGTAGCTTACACTCCTAGACTGAATATTCTATTTTTATTTAACAAAAATATGTAGAATGGTAGGATATACATTTCCCAGTTTCAAGAGAGCAAGCACTGGGAAAGGAAACTAATTATAGTAAAAAAAAAAAAAAAAGACAAAACCCACAGTCCTCGTGAAGCTGTACCTTCTTAGTTACAAATCTGAGAAAAGTTTCCAGATTTCATCAGAAAAATGATGATTTCTTAGTGAGTCTGTGTTACGACTGGGGGAGACAAGAGAAGAGGTCAGAAAATACAATTTTAAGCATTAAATGACATAGGGATAAAAGCAAAGAATCCAACACACAACTAGTCAACACAGGCAGAAGAAAGTAGGCCACTATAAAGTAAGGACAGAATAGCAATTAACACAGCATTTGTGTAGTCCAAAGGAAGTATGTATTTAGGCCTCTTTTTAAAAAAAGAAAATGAATGTTGCATCTTCAGAAAAAAAGAGAATAAAACAAATGACAGTGAACAAGTGGATACACAAAGAGGCTGGTTACCACGAACTGAGTGGAAGCAGAAAAGTTTCATGGCCAGAACATCAAAAAAATGCAAACGTGAAATTATTATTTCCCTTTCCCACCTCACTCTCCCAAAAGAAGGTAATAAACATATAAAATACAGGTAGTAGTTATAAAATAAAAAATTGAACGCTCAATTAAAAGGTTGTGCAGATGCTCAGGAAGAACTAAGAGCTCATTTCCAAAGACCAAACTGAAACATTTACTCATTTATCAGAATAAGGATTCAACAGAGACATGACTTTCTAAAAATTTCAGTTAGGATAAGTATGAGAGCGAGTCAATGCTAAAACATGCATACTTGTGTCCCTTCTGTGCCGAGATGAAGTGAACCACAGTAAGGTTTGAGCTACAATTTATCACTTCTATTCAGATCACTAAGATTTTCAGTCTCCTTAATAGAAGCAGCAGTGACACGTACTGTAACTGATAAATTGGTAAAGTTTATACAAAGCAATCACTTGAAGTCTTTCCTAACCTTTGTCATCTTAATGTTTTCTTTCACCCTAAACCTTTATTTCACCTTACCCAGTTTGTACAGACTTTGCCATGAGAAGCAGTCAGCTATGACCTACCACAAAGTTGCTCAGAACTAAGTGTTCCCCCCCATCCCTCCCTCACTCCCATCCAAAAGCAGAACTGACAGGCTCCAGTCATTTAGTAACACAGTAGTAACACAGCTACAAAAGAAGAGGCAAAGTGAAAGCACTGACAGACATGCTCTGGAATTCAGTGTTCCTTCCACAAAGTTTAGCATGACCCTCACTTCTGTCATCAAATCCTACAACACACAAAGCAATAGTCAAAAGCTTGGTTGTTGAAAGCAGCCCCTGCCATGCTGATAATTATTCCTTGATGCAGAAAGCAGAAAATGCCAAGACAAGGCACACCCCCACAAAGTACAAGCTGGACTGGATTTTTATTTTTTCCCTCCTCCTCACTACGCCCAATTTCTGATATTTCCTACTATTGCTGGCACAGCCTTCTAAAGGGCATGCCCAGATAAAGTGCCTTTGAGTAGCTAAGGCTGTCACACAAATCTAGGTAAAATGACAAGGAAATCTAAATATTAGTATGCTCCACAGATGTACCACACTGAGACATTTTAACAGCAGGACTGCCAAGACTGAGGCAATAAAACAAGCTTGTTTTGCTCAAGTTTAGGCTTTCATTTTTATTTGCTCATTTGAGTTTCACACACATTCAAAGTATTAGTAATGTACTCTTGTTCCTTTTACCAGCACATTTATGCCTCAAATTACACTCTGACATACTTGAAGACTTGAATATCATTCTTCAATGAGGAAAAGAGGTGGGGAAGAAGACAAATAATTAAGTAAATCTTTGTTTTGTTATATTCTTCAGGCAGTGGTTGAGTCTAAGTGTATTTACACTCCACTTCTGAAGAGTGACTAATTCGGAGAGAAACAGAATAAGCTTAGAGGAAGTTGCACAAGAGCAATGAAACAGTCTGAGCTTTTTAAATGAAGGATTATTATACTGTCTGTATACAAACACAAACAAGTGCAAAAAACTTTGTTTTTCAGTCTGCGAGAATTTCTCCACAGAATGGGAAGACTATTTACAGAAAGAAGGTCAAACTGGGAGACCGAAAAAGAAAGGGAGGGGAATGACAAGGAGTGGAAATGGGAACAGGATAGGAAAAAACTCATAAGCGTTATAACTGGAAAAACAGGAAGGAAGGCTGAGAAATGGTCTTTCAAAATGTGATGGTTTACCATTTTCTTTTACGCTCAAAATATCATGACATGACACCTAAAAAAATGGCAATTTCATAAACATATTTTATACCTTCATTTTTAATGAAAACATTTATCTTGTAAAGTAGAATGCCGAATCTTAATTTGATTTGGCAATAAAATGTTATACCCACATTTGAAAACTTCCATATTTTATACAAGAAAGCATTGCTATTTGGGGGTGGGTGGAGGGGGAGTATCAGAAATTTGCGAAGCCGAATTGTTTTTGCAGAAAGTAGTTAAGCACTGTAAAACATTCACAGCTTCTCACACTGGACTATGGCCAGTACTCACAAGAGCAAGTGGACAGATTTCTGTAAACCCCTTGAAAATAGAAACAAGTTCACTACTGAAAACAAGTAACACTTCCAAGTAGTAATAACCTACGCATTTGCTTACAGTGTTTATACTCATATACTTACAGTAAATCTTTTCTTCTTCTCTCTGTGTTCATCAGAGCTGGGAATGCTAACGCTTGGGCAGCTTTCTTTGAGATCCATTGTTCTTCTAACAAATCTGTTACAGGGCTGTGCTCGGGTGTTGCAATCAGAAGGTATCTTCAGCGGTATTGATCTAAGATACGCAACTCTTCTTGAGAAAATGTGAATTCCATCATGTAACCTTAAAGCGAACATAAAAAGGAAAATTAAGTCCAGGAACACTTAGCTCGCAGTGCTAGAACCTGTGTGACAAGAACTTTTCCTCACAGGAAATGCACTTTACTATGCAAGCACACAGACACACAAGATTTTGCAAGTTTTCGTGCCTTTGGTCCTTTGTCAGTTCACTGAAATAGCTCGTGTTCTCTGAGGACTTCAGTGCGACACAAAAGCCTCTTGTACACATTCTGGACACAGATTTGGGGTCCGCTCGAAGGAATGAAGACAGAACCAAGAGAAATAATAACTAGGTATCAGCTGAGAAAGGTCACTGACGGGTTTCTTTCAAAACCAAGTATTTTTGACTGCATGAGACCATACCAGAGGGCTTTTCAGATTTGTCAGAACAGGTTGAGTGGATTTAATTATCACATCAGAGATCAAAGATGACATCAGAAGATAATTTTTTCATGCGAATTTCAGAGGACACAGGTAGCATCACGTGCCTGAATACCTACCCTCTACCTGGCATAGCCTGTGTTTAGCAGAACAGTAGGGTGTTTATTACTGTCAGCAGAGCAGTCTACGTCCTTTCAGGACCTGAGAAAGGCAGAAGACCAGAGCACTTGGTCCTAACTGGATGTTCCCCTACTGAGTGGGGAACACTCTTCCCACCTGGCAGCAAGCACAAGCCAATTGCTTACCAGAGCACACTTAAAGTAACAGGGACTTCAGGAGTGCCAGAGAACACCACTGAAATACCGACAAGCCCTTCTGAGGCCCACACAGCCACCTCAAGTGTGCTGTCAGTGAGCACGGCTCAGCTTTTAGAACACTGCATGTCAGAGTTACAAACATAAGAGAAGTTTGGCTTTTTTTTTCAGTAAGAGAAGACTGCTGTTCACTTCAAAACATCCAGAGGAAAAAGTTCAACATTTAACTCTCTGTTTTCTTAAAACAGGGAGGTATTAAAGTGGACTGCGTATTTCATGCCATAAACTTTCAAAAACACAAGCTAATCTGATATAATTCTGCTATTAGAGAGACACCCATATTTATGTTGGCAAGAAGGATGAATCCCCTGGAATTCAGTAAAAAGATGTTCTTGATACCCTGCTAATCACAGTCAGTCTATTTTCTTGTTCTCAAAAGCCAGATCATCTCCCCAAATCTAACTTTCACTCTATTATTCCTCCTGTAGAAATTTAAAATGAAGTAATTTTGGAAGTTCAATACGGTGACTTTAAACAAAAAGGAGTATTTGAAACTACTGTAATCAGAGCTGAGTCACAGATCACCCATACTGCAACATAACCAGAGAATTACTTTTCGTTACATCTGCAGTCAGTTCAAGCGTTTTGTTCTTTATTGATTTGGCAATTACAGGGTTGAAGTGTTTTCCTTCCCCTGTTTATTGCACTACATCGCAGTCAATGACCTGAAGTCTCAACTTGGTTTCTCCACTCCTTTGGCAAGTCACTGTTAAAACCCTTATTACAACAAGGTACAGTTCCCTTTTCACACTAGCACTTCCGTAAGACTATTCTTCCCCCTTTTCCACACACAAAAATTAAGATCTAAAGGTCAACAGTGCTCTTCACCAGCACTAAGAGGCCCACTGAAATAGTCAACGGGCGCTGCTTTCAGTCAGTATTTCACTAAACTTACACTTCACTGAACACTTATGTCAATCTTCAGCCACTTATACAGCATCAAGAAACTGCCTTCCTGCTCATCACAGAAAGAAAACAGCAAAGCTTTAACAAGAATTAAGAGTTCCCTGACTAATATTATTCAGTGTCTTTATCCTCCTGTAAACTGACATTCATTCCTAGCATACACACGTTCACTCTTACAATACAAGCTGCACCTCTATGATCCCTTCCACTTCTGATTCTTGGTGCCAAAGTTCCACCAATACACAAGTAGTACTACAGATTAAAAGCTGTAGCACAAAGAACATTACTTAGCAGACTGAGCTTTATTCCAGATCCGAAGCTCAAAGTTCTAAGGGAAACAAAAGGAGGAAGTGTCACACAGATTAATTCAGGAAGAGTTTATTCAACTTGCTAGGGAGAAAAAAATCATTTGACAAGTTGAAACTGCAATGTTCATGCTTCTTTAAGCTGCCTGGAAGGTCCCCAGCTGGGATTCTTTTCCTTCCCTGAGGCATCTCCTCTGTATTGTGCCTCAGTCACCAACGCTACGTGGAATCCTTGAAGTTGGAATAAATGCATTATCAGTTAGGCCGTTACACTCCAGAAGATCACAGCTTTCTTTAGACTCTATTTGTCACAAGCACATTAGCTCTGAAGTACTTCTGTCAGAACTGCAGGTCTGCCTGGAGAGCTAGAGGCAGATTTACCTTAACCTTGTCCATGTTGAATTTTTAGCAGCAGGTAAAACCACTAGTGCCATGATAACTACATGAAGTCATGAAGAGCAAAGAGACAGCATTCTCACACACGGCTTCAAAAACGCAAATCTCAGTGTCTTGAAGGTTGCCAGATATGAGTGAACGTAATAGACGCTGTCAGGTGAGAAGTCCCTGCCTCTGCTTATAGCTTTTCTGTAGCTAAGAACAAGCAAACCCTGGCCTCACTGCTGGCAGCAAGCAGAAAGGAGGAGGCGCTCTTAAAAAAAAGTGAAAAACAGGTTATAAAATAAATACCCTAAAATCATACTTGGGTGCTAAATAAAGAGCACAAAGGCAATGAAGGACATTAACACTGAGATCAGAGCCGTTAAAAACAACTGTGACAAGCTAGAACTTTCAAGTCACTGCAGTACCAATGTCTGGAAAAAAGGAAGGCACAGTCAGATAGATGGGGGAAGAGCAGAAGTCACGCATCCTCCTGGCAAGATTTCAAGCCTAACCAACAGCTCCACTCCCATTCTCTCCACTGCAGCTGTCCAGAAGCAAGCAATATTTTCACTGCTTCCTGCAGGAAGCCACAACAATGCCAAATGTCAGGCTGACTCTTGCCCCTGGTGAAGTGAGCATGGCAATAGCAAAACTGACTCAATATGAACATATGTAAGTCTAGACACACAAATGAAGAATTTTCTGAATGCCTCACAACAAAGCACTTTGTGCAACCCCATTACAGTTATATGTAACAGGCAAACACTATGGAGTACAGTGATATCCAGCAACCTCCTCTCAACTTGGTTAAGGAAGCACCCACTGCCTTCGTAGCTGTAGTCAAATTGCCCTAAGTGCCTATGACTAAGGCTGGAATAAATCAGCTATTATATTCACTCCAAGTAATACAAGGGAAGCAGAGTGAACAGTTAAAAAGCCCCAAAGCCAGTCTTCCTGCAAGCATAATTGGAAGACTCACCAGGATCCATACTCATCTACCAGAACAGAACAGGCACTTCCCCCACACACTAATAATGCACCTGGAAAAAGTTACTCTAGGGCTGAGTCACAAGTAAAACCAGCTGCTGAAAATCCCACCTGAGTGCAATTCCAGCTACAGAACAAACTTAGGGAAACCAGAACAAAGGCACAGAAGACAGCCCTATTATTTGCTACTGACATTATTTGATGTCCTCTTACTTTTAAAGAGCACCACCTCTGGCACGCTTTTCATCACCTTCTCAGCCTTCTCCACTAACATCTAGACATCAGCTTTATGTATCACAGGACGTTACACATATTTTGAGAAAGCCAACTTGTTCTCTGCTCTGTATAATGAAAGGGAGTGACCCAACCACTTGCCACCAGGAAACAAGATACAAGCTATCCATAATTCAATGCTGAAACACAAGGGGAGGAAAAACAGACAGCAGGAGTCACAAAAGAAGATTCAAAAGCAAAACACAGATCACTGTTCTTCTGTAAGGAGAGATGGATGCCCAGAAGCTGTTGAATAATCTGGCTCTGAAGGTAACAAGCTGCACACAGGCCACCCTTTCCCATACACACACACACCACTTTGGTATGAAAACACTAGATATCAGTGCAGACCTCCAGAAATTAGAAGTGATGAAAAAGGAGAAAACTAACCAAAATATTCTCTCCAATCCCTGTCTTATCTCCAAACCCTCCTTTAAATGAGCCATTGGTATGAAGGAAAGAAAGGCTGCTCCCTGTTTACACACCCACCACCTACCTTGCTTGTTAAAAATCCTCAGTAGCACCAGCATGAAGAACAAACCACTACTCCGCAGTCATTTGGGCAAAGTCCAATTCTACCTGCTGTTCATTTCTACAAGTAGAAAGAAGCAGTGAACTGAAAATGGAACCAAGGGAATGAAAGCAGTAACTTTTTTCTCAAGTTCTTCTACTTCCCAACACCTAACTGCAGTAAAGAACATCCCTTCTCTCTGCACCACCTCCGAAAATAAGCTCCAGTAAGTTAATATATGTACCTCATACATGCAAATATATATTTATATTTACATTTATAAACATACAGTGTATAATGAATATGTAAAATAATATTCTACACAAAAAATAGGTTCTGTGGCTCAGACTGGATCTACTTGCATTCCTGTTTATTACATGACAGAATGCAGGTTCTTTGCTGTGGTAAGCAATCCCCGAGTAATAGAACGGGCCTTAAGCACAACTACTGCCAATAAAAGATGGCTTCTAATCTGCACAGGGGCATATACCAATTTAATCTTTAGCCTTTGTCTGCAGCTTCCAGAAAGGTCACAGTGTCTCAGATGGTGACTGACTTACAGCAACACCAGATCAAGCAAGACCCAAGCTTGCGTTACACATGCTACCTGCACATTTTTTGCATGCTTCCTCAGCCTTCCTGCACACCAGGTCCAATTACAGTTAAGGGCAGATGCCTAAGGACAGTGCAGACCAGAAGGTGCAGCAGCAGCAGCACAAGCTGCTTCCCAGAAGTGTTGCACACACTGATACCAGCTGCTTGCAACTTATTCGGCTCTACATAAGAGGGCAGTCAGGCTTCAGTAAACACACAGCAAATAATCCCAGCCTCACGTCGTCCCTGTTGCGGAAAATTAAGCTGGAAGAACCCAAATTTCAGTTCCAGATGTACTGCCCTTTGTTGTTGTTGTTTTTTAATTTTTACACGACCTTGTACAGGAGTCACCAACTGTTCCCGTTTCACTACACGAACAGATCCGGATTTACCTTTGTTTCAGATTTACGTTGTTACTGTGCACCCAGCAAGGAGAAAGTTACTGGGGTTTATGTACTGACATTGACAAAAAATCCACACAACACAATGTACCAGAGTTTTAAAAAATAACGAAGGATGCAAACCCGAGCTACGGTTCTGAGCAGAGCTCATGACTGCCAGAACCACACGACCACGGGATGGGGAAAAGGCAACAGTTTAAGCAGCAGAACAATGACAGAGAGCAGAGAAAGAGCTTTTAGCACCTGAATTACACACGCAGTTCACTGCTGCTAGATTCCTCATGCAGTTACCTCTCGCGTTTTACACCCATTTTGCAAGGGCAGTTTACACACTCCTAGAAGTGAACACACACTGACCTCACGTTCTGGAGCTGCACAGAGTATTAAGGTGCTCCAATTGGAGAGCACAAATTCAGAGCACACTGGTTTATGCATGTGTAGCAGAGCTCGGTGCAGTAACGTCAGATGTGGTGGGGCTGTAATTTACAATCAAAGGGGGAAATTAAGGTTGGAAAACAATTTTAAGGCAATTCATCATCACCCTATAACCACAGGGGATGCCTCAGCCTTGAAGTGTCGGGGTGGTAAAACAACACCACTCATGAAGTTAAACACGGGCACTTCTGACTCAAAGAAGCACCTCTAAATGCCTTCAGCGGAATGAAGGGGTCCGCTTCCTACCTCTGAGTTACTGGAAATGCCACGCACAGAGGCTGCCCTGACAACTTTAGCAGGGAACTTTCCAAAACGCTTTCCAAAAGCTCGGAACATTCTTCCCTGAACTCTCAAGCGTCTTCAGGAAAGCACTCCTCCACATACACACACCTCCCCTCTTCACCATTAGTTCGCACCGCGCTCACTAAGAGACACGGTGAGGCCGGCGCACGAAGGGCGGCACAGAGCGCAGCGGCAGCCCTGCGGTACCCGCAGGGTCCTTCGGGGCAGCTCCACTTCGCTAACAGCTGTTCCCGAAGACGCGTTCACTTTGGTATCAAAACAAGCTGTCAGAACGCCAGTTATGACCGCCTCGTTCATTAGCCTGCTCACAACTACAGCCCCCGCGGAGNGGCCCGGGCGGGGCTGCCCGGCGGCCCCCGCGGGACGGGGCTGGCCTCAGGCGGAGGCGATCTGCAGGGAAGCGCTTCTGTAGGCTGCGGAGCTGCACGGTATGGTGGGGCAGCGCTCCGGCTATACGTCGGAGTTGGTAAAAGCGGAGTGTGGCCGTAAGGAAGTTAATAAAAATACGCGTTCCAGAAACACTCTGTTTCGGTGGCAGCATCGCTTCCACTTTGGTTGAACGGGCCCTCGTGTTCAGGGCTGCCAGGAGTCCGCAGGGACACCTGTGCACGTTCAGCCTCTAACCATGAATGGCCATCAGTTGTGTAACGCGCACGAGCTGCACACCCTAAATGCGCATCCATTCACCACACACAAAGCTGAAGAGGCAAACATCCAACACAAATTGCAACATCCAAGTTTGAAGAAGCGATTACGACGTTTCATCCTCTGCTGTGTAAATACGTGAAGTGATTCTGTGGACTTCAAAATGCTTTTCGACTGCTATGATGCAGGTGCACATCACTGCGTCCAGGTGCCCCAAGCCCTCCTCAGCAAACTGTTCTACTGGTGCTTGGTGGAAAAGCCCTGCGTTCTGCAAGCATGTCTTCACAGGACTCACACGCAGACCAGATGAGACACCGCAAAGTTCCTTGACGCAGTCACAGGTATCGGCATGTCCCTGGCGAATCCCAGGTGAGGAGATCCGGTTTCTGAGCTGTGGGAGTTTCTACACAATCACACCGTCACATGCTGACAGTCGTCCAAGAGCTCTCTGCACACCAACCAGCAAAGCAGCCTGGTGTGGTTTGAAATACGTCAGCGTTCTGGCGAGCATGTTGCGACTGTGCGCACACAGGCTGCAAGTCAACTGGATTGCAGCCTGTCATTTTAACAGGGCCCTCCTAGGAAGGCATGAGGAATTCTCCCATCTTAGCCTGCCCTTTTCCAGTTTGGGAATTTCATAGTTCAGGGCAGGTGCTGCTAGATCGGGACACACTGCAAGGCAGCAGGAGCCTTCTGTTGAGGTATCTGCCTTGCACTCGTGGAGAGTTTTTAAGGAAAATGTGCTGGTATGTTTTGTTCTGATCCCAGAAGAGAAGGCTTTGAACTTCAGTCAGTAACAAGTAACTCACTGGCAAATAATTTAATCAGCTAATCTGCATGAAGGAGTTATTTTCAAGTCATTAAGCAGTGCCCATCTTCCATCTGGTTGATAGGTTTTGGTTAATCATTCACTCATCAGCAGGGCCACCGAGTGGAGCCATACTGATTTACAGTAGAGGGGCCTCAGGGCGGGAGAGCAGAGGACCCTGGCCCAGGAGTAGTTTAACTCTGCCCACCTGACCTCACAGTCTGAGCCCTAAAGCTTTGAATGAAGACAGAAATTTGTCTTTCCTTGCAGCTGAAAACTCTCTGAAGACTGGTCTGTCATCTGTTTAATTTTATGTATGTACATCGTAGTTCTCCTCACTACGGAGCTGGCCTCAGCCTAAGTAATTACAGAGCAGCAGTGTGGTACGTATCCCTAAACTGCAATTTGCCAGAATGAATTCCACACCAATTGTATCTGTATATTGCATCACATCATACAAAACACTGCTAAGATCCTGAAATTTAAAGTAACCATAATTTATAGATTTCTTTGATGAGCTTTTAAAGTTTAGTACTCTAATGACGATTTGTTCTGGGATAGCTGGTGGTATAAAACCACAGAGCTAAACTTGCCTTTAAGTGAACTTAACAAGTAAGCACTCACTCTGATGTTTTTTATCCACAGCATCGCCCCAGCATTCCCCATTTACGTTTCCCTGGCAAGTAATGTACACAATCAATCTAGCCTCCACCAACTACTCTGTAGCACCTGGCTTCTGAGGAATGTTACAAACCTATGTGCTTCTTCCAAACCAAGTTTCTGTTGAAGACTGCCAGTGGCTGGGTGAGGGGAGAGGAAAAAAAAAGAAANCGGGGTGAGAACGGCGCGGGCCGACAGCACGGAGCCCTCCCCCGCGAGCCGCTCACCTTCTCGGGCTCGTCCTCAGCCAACGGATCCAACGGCGGAAAAAGATAAAACCCAAACACGCACGCTAACCGAAACCAAGCGGAGTGGGGAGGGCTCCACCTGGGACGGGCAGCTCTCGCAGCCCGCACGTGCGGCCCTCGCGCCGGCCGCGGGCGGCACAGCTCCGCCCG
>VXAB01012284.1:659510-677983 GCA_013399175.1 Odontophorus gujanensis
CAGAATGAATTCCACACCAATTGTATCTGTATATTGCATCACATCATACAAAACACTGCTAAGATCCTGAAATTTAAAGTAACCATAATTTATAGATTTCTTTGATGAGCTTTTAAAGTTTAGTACTCTAATGACGATTTGTTCTGGGATAGCTGGTGGTATAAAACCACAGAGCTAAACTTGCCTTTAAGTGAACTTAACAAGTAAGCACTCACTCTGATGTTTTTTATCCACAGCATCGCCCCAGCATTCCCCATTTACGTTTCCCTGGCAAGTAATGTACACAATCAATCTAGCCTCCACCAACTACTCTGTAGCACCTGGCTTCTGAGGAATGTTACAAACCTATGTGCTTCTTCCAAACCAAGTTTCTGTTGAAGACTGCCAGTGGCTGGGTGAGGGGAGAGGAAAAAAAAAGAAAGAAAAAGGAAGGATCTGTTTCAACCCACTTGGATTTCTCCAAGCCCAGTACAAACAGGCAGCACTATAATATTCACTATTCAGTGTAAAGTAAAAACTGTTTTTAAAATGTCCCTAAATTGGTATGAAAATCTGTGTCGCTGACCAAAGATCAGGAGTCTTAATTTTCAGAGGTCTAGAACAGGCAGTATGAATAAAAACACTGTAAGACAAAGTCAAACAGGAATGGAGAAAACTTGTTTAAACACAGCCACAACGTTCCTTAATAAGCACTGTTCCATATGTATATTCTGCGGTACTTAGATTCAAGTATTTACACAACAAGCACAATCACTGGAGAAGTGTAGTTCAATATTTTTTATTACTGTTAAAACATTGTGGGTCAATTGACTGATACCTTGAAATAACCACCTCACTGTCAGCTTCAAGCATTTTCATACCCAGCTTGCTATCCTGATAGCACAAACTCCTTGTCCCGCTGGAAAGACAATTAGTAGTCAGTTTTGGACACTAAGTTGAGCTGATGTCTGGTATCGAACTTTTCTGTGATGATATCTCGCATACCAGCAGCTCCAATTAAACCAAATTCACATCTATATAAAGCCCACCAAAAGGCACAAATGCGACACTGCCACAAAGTCCTCTTTTAAGTAATTACTGGCAGACTTTAGCCTATGAAGCCCCAAACTTAGACACTTCTTAGGAAACAACTGCTGGCCATTGTACATAACTGCGTTTGCCAAATGATTTTAATCCAAGAACCCAACTGGAGCTACAGGATTCTGACTGCCACAAAGACCCCATAAAACATATGAAGACAAATATCTGCCCTTTTCTATCATTCTTATCAGTTACACTCACTCTGCTTCCCAGCCTCTGGTTCGGATTCACCTGATTAATCCATATCCATCCACACTGCTTGCTTAGGAACTGGACTTTTAAAAGGCTTGGGACTGGGCTGGTTGGGACCCGACACTCAGTGCTGCAAATCATGACACCCAAGACTCACCTACTGGAGAAAAAAAATCTTCTGAGAGACTCCCTAGGTACATAAGATTACCAGAAAACATAGGCTGTAGAGGACAAAATCAAACAAGAAAACTCCCTCGGTGGGAAAGTGATTTGGCTGAAAGCCAACTCTTAGCTCTCAGTTAAGACTATGGAAAAAAAAGTCTGGCTTACACTCTGCAATGCATGTGCAAATAACAGTGTCAACAGGTAACTGTTCTTTACCGAAGCTGGTTTTGTAACACTTAATGGATGTATGCATATTAATGACTTTCATTTAACTCATTTTCATAGTTGCATGCCTGTGCCTATTAGAGGAGTCTGAATAATGGCTCAGTTTAACTTGAGCTCTGTAGGAGAAATGTTTTTTTCCTATTTTTTTCATACTCTCAATCAACCACAAAATGTCTTCAGATTTCAGAGACAGTCTTTCACTTTGGAGGAATTGAATGGATACTTAAGAGACCGACTTGTAGTAATATGCTTCAGCCTCTGCTCCCACACAAACCAATTCACCACCCAAAACGAACACAAGCCACCTCAGTAAGAGCTACTGAAAGAGTCAGTATTACCTCAACAAAGCTAAAAACTTGCAAGGAAAGGAGGCTTCCCAATCCTGAATGACATTCACAGTAAGCTGACACAGTTTTCCAGAGCTCGAGACATGAAGATGATCTCTGCATTACAACAAGAGTGCTGTGGGGTACAGAGGCTGGTGGACATCCCAAGCAGAATGGAACCACACTTAGCATAACACCGCTAAACAAGGCAAGGGATAACTGGAGGAAAACAGTACTAATCACAGACATCACAGAGTCTGCATAACGTGGACTAAAGGAATGATGACAGCAGCACTAGATCAAAGAAATTATTCACAGAAGCTTGAAAAAAAAAAAAGGATTAAATCAAGTGACACACATAATAGAAATGAATGCTGGTACACAAGAACACAAGCAAGCATTGTGCCAAAAACAGCAGTGTCACTAATAAAGAAAAACAAGTGTGGCTGAATGATACCAAAGGCAAGTTAGGGGAACATGCATGCCATGTATGCTGTTCCTACCTTGGTAAAAGAAACTGCCTGCCAGTGCTCTTCAGACTAATTACATTTTTTGTTAAAAATACTTGAAGCTCTCAGTCTCTTCAGCAGTGCCTTTACACCCCAGGAAGACACAGTCAACAGCCCCCTGTTTCTGTGAGCAGGAGTAACTGTAGAAAACAACAGCTGCTCCCAGTCACACACAAAGGTTCTGTAACAAAGAGTTCAGTGACACCTTCAGTGCCTTGTAATTCACATTTCTCAAAGATGCAGTGCGGATGTAGCATGTCTGGTCCTTCCTAGAAGCAACAGCATCAATCTGAACACTGAGTGGACCTCTGTGGGACACTGCTAACCACAAGTGTGTGGATATATATCAGTACCTAAATATACTCACCGCTATCGAAATAGCCCTCTGAGACCAGATTTCTTTTGCTGCCTTCACTCACTGAAGCGAGCAGAGCAGAACAGGTACCCAAACAAATTCTCTACAACACATTCATCTATCAGGAGGAGGATAATGGCATGNTTCTAAACATCTGTAGTCTGCACTGAATGGCCACCCTTACTTCTCTGCTCCAAATGCAAACAGATCACATGCTGTCCTGATATCACCTCTAGTAAGAGGAGAGAGAACATCTCTGGAGAAAAACTGGACACGTGGCACTTTTTACACGTTTCATCTCAGTCCAAACACAGCCCTTATACCTCATGAAGCAAAAGTGACTTGACCCAAAGGTGTCTCCCTTCCCTCCACCAAAAGCCAATTTGGAGTTTCAGATCTTACTGAGCTTTAAGGAATTTTAATTCCCTGAAAGGCAGTGATCACCATATTCAGAGCTGCAAACAAGCCAGGGTACGTGGCTGTTCTTCGTATGCTTCAAGTTCAGTTACGTTCCACATAGCCCATCAAAATAAGAAGGGATCTGTTTCAGGCAACAACTATGGGCAAATCCCCCATGGGAAAGGGAGTTGATGAGCTCAGCAGCTATCTCCACACTGTGACAGAAAATGCAACACGGTGGGCTGAGTGGTGGGGGAAGAAACCTGCAAGATTCATTCCACCAGGAAAGTCAGGTACCTCAGGAACCTGATACCAACCTATAATCCACACCATACCATAATCAGCTTCACATTTTATCCAAATAAACTATTATTAGAGAACATACATACATGCAAATCAAGTTGCTGTCACAAGCATCAGAAAGGATTTTAAAGGATGGAAAATAAAATGAAAATATGGGGACAAATAAGGCCATAAATTATCCTTTTTATCCTTTTATACAAGAGTTCTAGTTTTTTATATTCTGTTATATGACCAAAATACTGAGTATATTTTTATAAATCTCCTCGGGAAAATTCTTCTTCTACAACATGGTGCTATAACTAGCAGACTTCTAAGCAGTCTGATATAGGCAAGCAGATTGGGGCAGAACCTGCATAAATGCATGGTGGGATTTCAAGATAAAAAGCAGTCATCAGGCAGTGCAATATTTGCCCTTAAGATATGAGCACCCGTTCTCCTCTCCTTGTGCTCTACATAGACTTCCTCATACATAACCAGAATGTATTATTATTGCAGCCTCAGTCACTTGGGACTACTTTTTCAGTTAAGGCAAACTGAACAATGTATTCTGTTATAACACAAACAACTCTGATGATTAGTTTCTAAAAATTACTTGCAACACAAAGCACCTCAAGTGAGCAGTGCAGTGCACGAAGCTGCCTCACAAGGCGTGCTTCAGACTCTAAGCCCCCAATGCACACCCTGTTCACTTATTTACCCCACTCACTCTCCACCAGCAGACACCACCCAGACAGTGCCCTGCTAACCACAAGTGTGTGGATATATATCAGTACCTAAATATACTCACCGCTATCGAAATAGCCCTCTGAGACCAGATTTCTTTTGCTGCCTTCACTCACTGAAGCGAGCAGAGCAGAACAGGTACCCAAACAAATTCTCTACAACACATTCATCTATCAGGAGGAGGATAATGGCATGAATACTGAACTCCAGATAGAGACATAGAATCGCTTAGGTTGGAAAAGGCCCTTAACTACAGATAGCCAAATTTACTCGAGCTTTCCATTATCCTGGAGATGAACATTGTCAATACTGCCTCGAGGCATTCGCTTACATGGAAGTTTTGCACAGGTTTTACAGAGATTCCAAGTGTATGACCAAAAGAGCACTGGACCTGACTTTAAGTCCTACAGAGTTCTACAAAAGCAAAACCAAGCAAAAGAAAACAACCAACCATATATAACAAAATACCAAAGATAACAGGTTGCTTTACAAATCCATGCAAATTAAGTTCTTAATGTGTCAAAGATACAGCTTGCGGGTATGCGCTAGCAAGTTCTGGGGCAAGCTTCAATAGATGTGCATACATCACAGTAATCAATTACTGTGCTGCTAAACGCTTTGAAGCTGAAGTTATCCAATATACCTCTTGAAGTACCAGCACTAGTTGCTAAAAAAAACCTCCTCCCAGCTCACAGCACGATAAGACCTGCATTTGTTCTTAACATAGACTCTTCAGTGTTCAGCTTATAAAAAGTTTCATAAAACAGGTCAGCTAGCTGAGTATGCCCAAGATCTGAGCAGTCTGTGCGGGAAGGTATGCTAAAGCTAAGCTAAGTATAATAAAAAAAGCTCTGAAAGTAGTAATTTTGTATGGATGTTTCTTAATTCAGCCTCCTGAATCCCAGCTACAGCACGTTCAACTAGAATTGCAAATACAGGCTTGGGTGAACAAACACGCTTTGGTAAACAAATGCTTTGGCACACAATGTTATGTAGGTGGGGTCTATCCAGAATGTCAAGAATTCTTCCCCAAATCATAGAGATGAATGAGAACACAACCACTGTATTTGCTTTTTCAAGATATTTACTGGTTGTTCATCTGTCCAAGTATTCTATTCAAATGAAATTAAACAAGGGTGGGTGTTTTGTTTTGTTTTGTTTTAGTTTTTTTTCCTATTTGCTTTTCCATCCTCTTCATGGTGAATATCTTCACTAGTTGGCAAGAGATCAGGAAGGTTCACTGAGTCTCCTTTCTCCAGCTATTCTCTGTTCCTGGTGCATTAAGCCTTAGAACATAAGTAGAGAGACAGAAGGGTTCAGAAGCTTGACCCTGATGAAAGGAAGGATATATCACTGGTCTTCTCATTTGACAGCTGTTTTCCTGTTTTCATTTGTTTACAGCCTTTTTCCAAAATAGCAGCGCTTAAAAGGCAACCTAAGATTTACAAAATAGACCAGATTTGGATTTACTATTCTATTAATATCTCCACAAATTGCTTACGCCAAAAGATGCTACAGCACTGATCCATGCCAATTCAAGAGTAGAAAACTGACAGTGACAATTTAAAAGACCCTGTATCAAAGCAGGAAGCTGCATCTCCATCCAGAAAGGACAGAGATCAAAGGGAAATTTTGTAAAGTTAAATATTTTCTGTCCTTACTTTGTTTACATGTTTACCTAGCCATTTCCTCGTGTTCACCTGATGTCCAGCCTACTACCAATCCACAGACAATATATATTTCCACTTACTAACTACTGAGTCTGGCTTGTTTTTTGCTTGTTTGTTTGTTTGTTCTCCAAGCACTCTCTTCTTCAGTCCTGAGAGTTCTGGGTCAATGTTTTACCACAGAATCATAGAATGGCCTAGGTCGAAAAGGACCTCAAAGATCATATAGTTTCAAACCCCCTGCTGTAGGCAGGATCACCAACCACTAGACCAGGCTGCCCAGAGCCACATCCAGCCTTGTCTTGAATGCCTCCAGGGATGGGGCATCCACCACCTCTGGGCAACCTGTTCCAGTGCATCATCGCCCTCTAAGTGAAAAAATTCCTCCTAACATCCAACCTATATCTCCCCTGTCTTAGTTTAAAACCGTTTTCCTATCACCATCAAACCATGTAAACAGTCATTCCTCCTCCTACTGATACATTTCCTTCAAGTACTGGAAGGTCACAATGAGATCTCCTCAGAGCCTTCTCCAAGCTAAACAAGCCCAGTTCCCTCAACCTTTCTTCATAGGAGAGGTGCTCCAGCCCTCTGATCATCTTAGTGGCCCTCCTCTGGACCCATTCCAAGAGCTCTGCATCTTTCTTGTGCTGGGGACCCCAGGCCTGGATTCAGTACTCCAGATATGACCTTACAAGAGCTGAGTAGAGGGGACAATCACCTCCCTCTCCCTGCTGGCCACCCCTTTTTTAATGCAGCCCAGTTGCTGCATTATATATAGTTGGCCCTCTGGGCTGCAATCATGCACTGCCAGCTCAGGTCCAGCTTCTTATCCTCCAGGACCCCGAAGTCCTTCTCCACAGGGAGATGTGTTTACATGAGTCTGAACTTGGAAGTGATAGATTTATATAAAGGTGTGTATGTCCTGCTCTCCTATAGCAGGTAAAACCAATACAGTACAGGATAATGTCCAAGAACAAACTAGGGCAGAAGACAGATGATCAACTTCTGGAATCTACTAAAGCAATCTTTCTTTTCATAAGAAATAACATGGCAATCTAGCAGAACCAGTTAAATATACACTGTTCATCCAGAGAAAAACTAGATCTGAGTATGAAGCACAGTTAAAAGTTATGTAAATCCCCATAATCTTGACATTAACTCAAGACCACTGTAATGAAGTTTTTAAAGGGCAAATGTCAGTATTTAATCTTTCAGGTCAACAATTTTTTGGATGTTAGCTATTATGGTGTTGGGTGGTGAAGAACAGAGGGAACAAGGAAAGGTATGGGAGGTTACTGCATGGAATGTGAATATGAAGTAGGATAATTTTACCTGCTGACATTTTCCTACAGTTATTTTAAAGGGACAATAAGAAGCAAATTACTTAAAATGCGTTGTATTTTCCTGCAGTCGTCATTCAAAGTAGTCAAGTGTTTTGCAGGAAGGTGTTCCTGCACACAAACCTAAACAACTCTGTTTTCCTTCTGTAAGACATGAGAACGTGTCCTACTCCAAATGCAACGTTCTCCAACAGCGCTGCACAAATTAAAGTAATTTTTGTAGACGACAGAACAATTTCAAGCTTGCGTAAGAACACAAAAGAACAAAATGCCAAAGTTTTGTAATTACCTGGCAATCTTACTTTGTGTCAACTTGATTCATTAAATGTTTTCATAAATCTTCCTATTAAGCACAGGAACAATTTTGTTCTAGAAGCCATGAGAACTGAAGATGTTGTACATCTCATGAACAGAAGCATTCAGTAAATATACTGATACTGCATTTGGAGTAAAATATGGGAGTTGTTTGTCATCTGCACAACGTTCCACCTCCCAAAAACCAATCTCCATTGGGATGAAATGGCAGTGTTGGCGAGGACGGCTGAACTGGAATATGCACAGCGCCAAGCAAAGATAACGGGAGTGGTGTTGGAGAGGGGTGCTAACGTCTTTCACTCTTGATTTAGCTGATGAAAATATAACTTCATTCTGAGGCAGGTACCATGTCAGTGCTCAAACATCTATCTATGACACTCGCTCTGCTTCCATTCAAGTTTGGGATGAGTCACTAGGAGATTACTACACCAAATTGCTTCTGATTCAAATGTACTTTTCATTTATATAAAGCACAGCAAACAACAGCCCTTCAAAATACCTACTTCAGAAATACTGTCTCATCGTTCACCTTTATATATCCCTCCATTTGAATCAGTTGAAATACACTGGAATAACCTATGAAACCATGATGCAATTTCCTTCCTAAAACTTCCCTGTCCCCTCAGTCTGCCTGTCTGCTGTGGGCCTCTTACCACACCTCCTCCTAACCACATGCTCTGTATTACCCTTTGGGAAGAAAAACAGATCTCCATTGAAATAAAGTCTGGGTTATTGTGGATAATTCCATCTGCCTCCATTATGATTCTATTGATTCAGATGTGTCTTCAAAACCAGAAAACATGGCACTGTCAGTTTTTCACCCCTACAAAAAAAATGTCTGATTTTGAGAAGAGAAATGCTGAAGAATGAAGGGGAAAAAACAGCTAATTCTTTGAAAGTCAGAGCAAGCAATGTGGCTGTTTGTAATGCTGATTCCTGGTTCCTGTGTTTCTACATATGTAACTGCTCAATAGAGCTTTTCATACACATTTTATTGCATTCATTGTGAACCTGCATTGTTAAACTAGGTACCAGATTTTAAAATCTTGTTTATGGGAGGGACCTCTCAAATCACGTAAGCTGGAACAATTTAGCACTTTTATTGGATCGTGGAGTGGTAGCAGAGTTTCTATCAATAAACAAAAGGACCAGAAGCTGAGGAAGACAAAAAGAGAACACATGAAGCATTAAGCTAATGCCAAGGGGAAAGAAATTCTGGACATTCCACAAAAATACAAACTTGAAAGCACTAACACACCCATCATGGTAGGCAGGTACAAGTTATACCTGTGTGGATGCTAGAATTTTTGGGAGTATGAAAACATGGAGATGTGAGGATTAGTTACTGAATTTATATGGGATTATATTTTCATGTTATTGTGTGCCTGGGAAAGATGAGAGCACAGCCCTGGGCTTCCTGTGGTATCAGGGGGGAGCAGACATGGAAACATGCAGAACTCCCACTCGTTTGCTATATAAATCTCCAAGTATTTTTCACTGTGTTGTTTTGCAGGGGAAAAGAAAAAAAGTGTATATAGATGCATGCATATACCAAGCTGGGTCTGGGTTTACTGAAAGAAGAACAAGAAGTTATGTCAGAGAATACTTGTTGGTATCTTCTGGACAAATAAACCATAGGATCTGTATTTACTTTTTAGAAGAAAGTTCTCAACTACTGCTACATAATCTGCCCAGACCTGAAAAGTTAAGCAGTCAATTTACTGAAAAGCCTTAAAAAGGAAAGGAGTCTGAGCTGGTCTGTGGTTAGTTCTGTAGCACAGTGGCATAGAATATAGCACAGATTTGCAAGGAAGTCAGAATATAGAATAAAATCTCTGATATTGGCTATGGAGAACAAATAATAAACCAAGCTCTGGTCAGGACTAAGTAGCATTTTCTTTGCCTATAGCACTGTTTTCTTGGCCACGCCTGTTCAGATTCCAGGGAACAATAAAATTAAGAGCTACTGCATTTGAAACCATAGGAATAGCAATATAAAAGTACCTGCAACACATGCTAAAAGACTCAACCAAAGCTCGTGAAAAGGTTTTCCAGTAGAACAAGGAACAGGTTGTCTTTATGTCTTTGTAATCCCATGAGATCTTAGTCATTATGCCACAGCGGAGTAAGATTATTTGCTCAAGACTGCCTTTTTATTGAGCTAGGAAAAGAAATCCCCAACTGGTCCATTTCAAACAAAGTACTGCATGTCCTACTTTCTCCTGAAGGCATCCCAGCCCTAGCAGTGATAGCTCATTTGTGCATCAGCTGAGCAACAGCAGAACGGTCAGTTCCCATACAGATTCTGGGGAGACCACTCACTCACCAATCCCAGTGATACTGCAGCTCCTTATGAGTGTCTAAAGGCATTCATCAGTATGCTCAGGGAATTAGTTCGCTACGACTTTTAAATCTCCTATCCAACGATAGGAAGGGGTATGAAAAATATCCAAACCTTTGTTTCATTTGGATGGAGATATTAATAGAAGTGGATCCCTCTCACACTGCAGCTGTATAACTGGTCTCACCAGCAAGGAAGAAATGCCAGAGTACAGCTCTTTAGGAAAGAGGTCACCTTTATTGTCTCATACAGCACATCTAGCATAATATGGCTGTGATTCAGCTTTGCGTGCGTAGTGGTTACCCATGACAAAGACAACCAAACAAATTTATACCTACGTATTTTTGTTCATGTCCTCTCAATCATGCTCAACAGACTACCTAAGAATCCCGTCCATTTTCAAAATCTCTTCATTCCCAGCTCTTAGGACTTGGGTCAGATGCATCCCCTTACGGTTATGCTTCAATTCAAAGGAAAGGTTGCCTAGATTGACTCCTCATAGTGGGGTGGGAATACTCATGCTGGCCTTTTTCACTCACTGGCTTTCCAGAAAGTCAACAGTAAGCTCCCACTTTCAGTGCTCTCACTGAGGGAGGACACATGAAGCATTTCATTTCTTTCTGGAGAGGGATGCAGTACTGCATCCTTCTGCAAACTGCAAAGGGAAGCACTTAAACTCCTAACCCACTCAAGTCACAGAAGTTGGAAGAAGCAACGGATCCAAATCTTGTGCCTAAATCCATGGTTTGAAAAGCTTAGATGCAGCAACCCTGCTTTGGTGGGATGATCAGTGTGTGGAAAGCAATCTGAATCTACCATGGATGGGTGCAGGTTGCCAGCTAGAGTTGTGGACACACAGTCCCTCTGAAAGCACACTCACACTTTATTTCATTTTCAGAGTGATGTTTCCTACTTCAGTAAATCCAGTGGTATTGAAGAAGAGTGATGGACAACATGGGACTGTGGCCTGCAGTTCTGAAGCACTGCAGGAACCAGCTGCCTATGTAAGTAGGGTTAGTCAGTTTGAGCAGTGATGAGGCTATTTTGAAGTGTCTGGCAGCACCCACTACCTGGGATCTCAAACTGAATGATCAAACATTTAACAAGTTGGAAACAGAACAGAAAAAGCTACAACAGGAATCTAATAACATGTGATTATCTTGATATTTGTGTGGTATCAGGAAGAAAGGCCTCAGAATTGGCGTGAAGCTCTCTCGTGCTTTAAAGCGAGATTTCTGTATTTCAAAATTAGCTATTTTTTTATATTTAAAAATGAAGGAAATACAGGAAGCAGAAGATCAGTAAATTTGTTGCTGTGCAAATGGAGATCAACCAATTCAGAAGACAAACTGACTAAAACTCATGAAATGGAATGCAACGGAGGGAGCTCTTAAATGTAATGAAGGCCAACCTCAACACACTTAGAGTACGCCTCACAAGAGAAATTACTAAAAGAGAATAAAAGGCAACAGTTTCCTTAAAGGAACAATAGAACAGGATAATCTGACCTTGTGCCCTATAAAAACAAACGACAGAAGTTGTAGTAAGAGAATTCTTTGTCTAGGTCTTGTGTCTGGAGATCTCTGAGCAGCTCAGGGCAGATGCAGGATGTGGAAAGCTGGTCAAATTGCTAGCAATAAGTATTACATTTGCACAAGTACGTAACTACAAAAATCAACATGGTTAAGATAAAGTTACAATGCAAATTAAAAAATGTAGCAACAAATAATCATTACTGTCCATATAGTTTTACCTTAAGAACAAGAGAAACCTTGCAGCCCTACATCTCGAAGAAGCATGTGCACGTGTGCATACAGTGGAGAACACAAACAGGTAAACAAAACAGCAACATCAAAAAACAGGTAAGAATATTAGGGAAATCAGAGATTCAGAAACTGAATGATGAATTTCCTTCTAGGATGTAGCTCGGTTACAGGTCACTCATGAAGGGTAAGTAATGCAATATATGAAAAAACTGGTGAAGGGAAAACATATCACCCATCATAGTTAGAATGAAATTACAGAGCCAGTTAGTCAGTTTAATGTCAAATTCCCAGAAAAATAAAAATAAAAAATCCAGAACAAATGAATTAGCAGCACCTTAAGCTTAACGAGCAGACAAAAGAGATTTGCTAAATCACACTGCTAACTTCCTCTGACAGGTCTTCCAGACAGGTGGAAGAGAAAGCACACGTCACATCTTTCCTTTAGTAAGGCTTTGAAACTGCCTCCAGGTATTTTAACAATCAAACTACAGATGAGGGGAGAATTAATCGTTTGGGATGTGAGAAACAAAGGTTAAATATACAAATGTCAGGATTAGAGTATTAATTTGGAAGGACAGAGTGAAATGTCACATACAAGATACTTCCCTCAGGCAGGAAAGGACAAATACAGACAAGATGAGAAGCAACACAGCTGTAGGCTACAGTGGATCACAAGAGACAAACACCAAGTTGTTCTAAGAGCAGCAAACATTGTTGCAAGCTACCGAAAAAAGCATTGGGAGTGCAACACCACAGCATTATCAGCTCAACTTAAAAATATCCTTCCACCTATCTATCTCTGTTCCTATCTGAATACCTAGGAGAGCTGTGGATGCACCAGAAAGGGTCTAGGGAATAGCAATGGGAGTGCAAAAATATCTAAAAATAGGACCTAGGGGTGGGATCTTGGACAAGCTGGTTGTTAGGACAGGGGAAAACCCTGTAAGGGATGGCTGCTATTTTAGAATACTACTACAAGAAAGGAATCGTCTCTTCCTCAGTCAAGCATGGATGAGTCCTAATGAGCTAAAAACGAGCACAGTAAAGGTTCATGTTAGACACTGGAGGAGGGGAGGTAAGAACATTACAAACAAAAACAAAAAACCAAACCCACCACCACAAGCAAGTAAGGGAGGGTAGTGAGGCACTGAAGAAATTCCACAAGACCTTTAAAAAGAGCTGAGACAAAACACCTAACAAAAGACAGATTTCACCTTTGGGGCACAGATATTTTAGATGGCCTCTTGAGACTTCAAAAGTACAGCTGGAAGCAATGTTCTATGAATGATGGAGGTTTGCCCTACGCCAAACTGAGTGCTGGGACCAACATTGGCATCTGCGTGGCAGAGAACAAAGCAGGACAGATCAACTGTGGCAGCCCAGAGCTGCACGACTTGTCTCAGCCACCAGGAAGGTGTAAGCTCTTTGCAGCAACATGCCAGTGATACCACCAAAAAAGAGCTCAGGCACCAGGCACTGATCCAAGAATGCATACTGACCGCTGACACCTGATGTGACATGTGAGTGCCTTTGGAAGGTGTGCATACAATCTGCAGCAAGCAATCATGTAGCTTCTTTCTCACCCCACCCCCAACAATATAAATGAAGACCTATGTCTTGGGACTTTCTGAATAGTGTAAATTGCACACAAAAAAGCAAAAAAGCAGAAGGCCAAACAGCCAAGCCATCAATCTCTTCCAGTTCCCAAGTCATAAAGCAGTCCCCAATGACAAAGATTGTTCCAGTTTCTCATTGTCAGTTCCTAATTTCTTGTTAACATGATGCAACTTTTTTTTTTCCCCTAAGGGTAAAATTGTGCATATGTCTGAGAGCGTGCAACTGCCATTGAAAAGCAGCTCCATATTCAGGGGCGTAAGGCCAACCTTTGTGCCTTACAAGGCAGTCGCTCTGCAGCAAAGGAGCTGCTAGCACACCTGTGGAAATATTTAGCACGTACACATTCCTTACCAAAGAATGGTTGCTTTCTTAACCTCTGCTCATCACATACAGCACGATTCACTGTGTAATTATCCTAACTTTGACTGGGTGGTTGATGATAATATTTCTTTCAGGTCATTTCAAGCGATGCCCCAACATAAAATATCAAATTGATTTTGGCACGTGTTGACAAGTTCACTCTTTCATTTCTGAGTAAAACCCTGCAAGTGCTATGCTGTTCCTTCTTCCACCTCTACTTCAGTTCTTCAGAAACAAATACACATGAAACATGGGAAAAAAACCAACAACCTCGATTCATATCAGCAAATACAATTAAAATGTTTACACAGAAATTCTAGACGCCTTTTAATACTTGACAGAAGCTACAGAATTCTGGTTTTATTCCCAGATAATTAAACAGGAAAAAGGGCTGACAGCAGCAGACGTGTGAGTATCTTAAGTGAGGATCCCAGCCAGCACATGTTGCAGAGCTACGCTTGCAAGACAGGCATCAATTTCACATTCTGGTGAAGCACTCCACAAGTTCAACGTTTTAAGGCTGTTCATGAGTTTCAAATAGCCTCTGTCAATTCACATAAAACGTGCTTGAACAGCCAGATGCCACAACCAAAACCAAGTGGATCATAAATCTGAAGGTGTTCTGAATTGGTGAGGTTAAGTCAAGCTTCTACTTTATATTTACATTGCCTTGGATGTGTAAATTAAAATCCAGGCAGCAAAACTTACTTTTAATTGGTGTGGGTGGTAGATGAGCTCTCTCCTTTTCAGTCTGCCTTCTGGTTTTAATTGGGTAGAAAACTATTGTAAATATTTTCTTCTTTCTTGCTGCTCCTTCTCAGGCTTTTTTATAAACAAGTGAGGTATTGTTTAGCTGCTATACACTACATCCCACACACCCCGAACTAAAACAGAGAAAAAGTACACATTCAAATTGCTACAGATCACTTGGGATTCTATGTTTTTTTTTTAATTCACTGCAAAGAACAACTCACATACCTCCACATTAATTGATTACTGCAAGATACTATATCTTTTTACCTTTGCTTTTCATTATCAGCTTAAGAAGAGAAAAGCAGACTTGGAAACTTCAGCAAACGAACCTAGAAAGATTTGCTCAGCAGCCACTAAGTCTCTGGTCAACAGCTCCGTGCTGTTCAAGGCACAAGTACAAGTGCATCACTGTTCTCTCATTTAAATGTAGAATAATTCTAGGATTCATGGCAATGCCAGCTTAAACTTAGCTCTAAAGAAACCCTTTGTTTTCAAATAAATCAGTGCCTCATTTTAGATAATTCTATAAAGAATCCTATTCATCCACCAAGTAACATATTAGTTAACATGAAAAGAGCACCAAGAAGGCAGTCATCCTCCAAAAAATTCAGAAAAGTGTAGTTAAACCAATCAATTTAATGCATGCCTTTTGAGTTACATGTAATACAGGTACACATGAACAAGATATAAAACATCATCAGAAATTGCACCATTTTTCTCGATACAAACAGTCCATACTAAGAGGTTTGACAATTTATGAGTATGTCAGGCACACTCTCCTGACAGAGCCATGTAATTGCTCATTTTCTCTGTCACTGATCCAAGCATAACATGATTTTTCAAGGTATGCTATGAAGGGCCAGCTTTGTGGTCTCCTTATAGGGAAACCCAATATGTTTCCAATAGGGGCTCTGAGCACAGAAGGATAGAAAAGAGTTGTTAGACCCAGCAATTCCAAGGTAAACAGAAAACATTTAAAATATAATCAAGGCACATGGCTACTACCTTGCAGCAAGGAAGCACAGGTCCTTGCTGTGCTTGTCTTCAGGCACTTGACAGGCTTGGTGTTTTTGCCAGGTAGCTCTTATTTCTGAGGTACTCTAAAATTTCTCCACTTAGAAGCTTTCAGCACTGTTTTAAACATCTAGACTGAATGCATCTTTCTTTTGTAAGGTATGTTTAATGCTCTTCCAAATTTTTTTTTTAATTACCTCCTATCCCTGTTCTATGCTTCTTCAAATTTTAAAGCAAAACACATAAACTGAAAATTCCAGACCATTTAAGTCAAGAATTCATCTTCTGAATGCTCAGTCCTTTCTTATTTACCAAACCTAGTGTGAAACATATTTAAGGGTGTGACAGTGATCCCAGTTCATAAAAACCTAACGCTAGGATGCCACAAAAAAAATCTCAACTATGACTATCATGGTCGAAATACACAGTTGTTCTTTTACACTACTGCAGATTCTGCACATCAGTCCAACATTCCTCCACTTAAACAGAAACTACACGGGCTATGAAAGATCTCCACAGATGGATGGTCAAGGGATGAAGTACTATCCTTATGGGGTTTAGCCTCAGACTTCATGGAAACCCAACGGCAGCCTCTGTTGGACAAGGTTACCAAGAAGTCAGGCTCTTTGCTGTGGAGTTGGTTTTTGGAGGTTTTCAAAATCCAGCCAGAGAGCACTGAGTAAGCTTGCCTGAACTCAGAGCTGCCTCTGTTTTCAGCAGGTGGTTGCACTTGTCACATCCCAGGATTCCTTCTGACCCAAGTAGCTGCACAATCTAACACTAGTAGCCCTAAGCAGCACTTCTCCTTCAGTGCATCTTCCTGCTGGAATTCAGAAATGTCACTCTAGTACAACAGTATCGCAGAACAACAAAGCTCACAAGTCCCCCAAACACAACTTCTCATTAAAACTACACTTTCATCAAACGTTAACAATGCCAAGCTGTGAAAGGTAGTTTCTGAAAAGTAAGAACTGTGTCCAACTGGTATCTTAGTAGCAAACAGGAAAGGTACAATACCTAAAAATCTGGCACACAGTTTGCACGTATTTAAATAACAGATTTTACATCCTATATGATTTAGATAAATACTTGGAAGTGACTTCAATTCTACAGTAGTTCAGTGCTGAGATATGAGGTGTAACAGTCATATATACATATTTGCAAGTGCACTACTAATCCATTCTGACAAACCTACAAAGTTACCAATACTGAATCCAGAATCAAAGGCAAAGCATTCCTTTGTCCGAAGCCTGTTCCAAAATATTTTTCATTTAAAAACACAGCAAAGCAGTTTTGCATCCTCAGTTTTTCACTACAATAAACAAGAGATGGAGAAGTACCACTGAAGGAGAAATGATCCTAAAAACCAGAAGGGCAAGTGACAGCAAAACAACTGCAGTGCGTCACCTTGTTTCTCAGCTGAGACCTCCCTCCTTTTAAGCAGCACATCATGGAGTGTCAGAAGCCAATATTCCTTTGATTTACTTTTCTCCAAGAGAAATATAACGGTCTATAAAGTTATACAACCTTCATACAGTGGTAGTATTTTGCTATAGGATCTGGCAAGGCAGTTAGCACTAGCAGGTTGCCAGTCATCCTCGTGGTTTCAAGTGAGACAGCCAACAAAAAGACATGGTGGCTCTTTGAATAAAGAAACTGAAATAAATGTAGACATCTATGTTTCTTATCCACACCTCCCCCAACAGACAGGTACTTTCCTTCTCTAAAGCAAAGAAATACAGCGCTAGCAAAACAAAGCATCTCAAGTATCACAGAAAGAGGAATTTACCCCTCCTTGTCAGATGATAAAAAGGATCTGGGAGTGCTTGTTGACAGCCAGCAGAACATGAGCCAGAAGAACATGAGCCAGCAGTGTGCTCAGGTGGCCAAGAAGGCCAATGGCATCCTGGCTTATCTCCGAAATAGTGAAGCCAGCAGGAGCAGGGAAGTCATCATCCTTCCATACTCAGCACTGGTGAGGCTGCACCTCAAGTACTGTCTCAGTTTTAGGCCCCTCACTACAAGAAAGACATTGAGCCCCTGGAGCATGTCCAGAGAAAGGCAACCAACCTGGTGAGGGGTCTGCGCACAGGACTTATGGGGAGTGGCTGAGGGAACTGGGGTTTTTTAGTCTGGAGGAGATTCAGGGGAGACCTTATAGCTCCCTAAAGCTACCTGAAAGGAGGTTGTGTCGAGTCAGGGGTCAGCCTCTTCTCCCACATAACAGCAAAATGATGAGATGAAATGGTCTTAAGTTGCGCCAGGGGAGGTTCAGGTTGCATACTAGGAAAATATGTCTTCTCTGTAAGAGTGGTGAGGCATTGGAACAGCCTGCTCAGAGAGGTAGTGGAGTCACTGTCCCTGGGGGTGATCCAGAGTCATGCAGATGTGGCACTAAGGGGCATGGGTTAGTGGGCATGGTGGTGATGGGTTGATGATTGGACTAGATGATCTTAGAGGTCTTTTCCAACCTTAATGTTTCTGTGTTTTTTGTGTTAAAGACTGAAGTGAAAAAGATTGTGTGAAGACATAACCTTGTATCTTCCTGTTACTTCCTATGCTAAAGATTGTGGAAGATGACTCTGAACAGGTCAGGTTGTAGACACCCCAATCCATGTATGAGGTCAGTATGACATGACTAAATACCTGCCTAAGAGGTGACAGGCTAGCACAAATCCTCCAAAGCTACACCAAAGGCACCACACCCAGTGCTGCAAGAGCCAGGTTCCTACTGGTTCTCCCCACTTCAGGCTGTGGCAGCTTGTAGCACACTCCATGCAATGGCCCAAGTTAACCTCTGGAGCAGCAATTTGCCTCCCTTTCAGCTCCTTCAGTCCAAGAAGCAGCTTTGGAGGTGGGGGAGATGTGGGTTTGAACGTTTTGGGCAGAGGAAGCACGACCCCATGTTCTGACTAGCAGAACTACCAGCCCTCCAACCACCACCACCACCTATGAAAAGGTCATGTTCAAAAAAAAAACCCCACAAAACAACACCTAAACAACCGATCCTATCCGTGTGA
>VXAB01012284.1:679085-717982 GCA_013399175.1 Odontophorus gujanensis
CCTATGAAAAGGTCATGTTCAAAAAAAAAAACCCACAAAACAACACCTAAACAACCGATCCTATCCGTGTGAATGTTTACAGCATGCTTCCCAGGTGTCCCAGTTTCTTGTCTCCTCAGAACTTTGATGCTGAACCACAGCAGCTCCCAGTGAAGCACTTAAGAACTTCCTGATCAAGAAGGGAGATGTGCTACACATCAGACACTTATAGAATAAGGCAGACACTGTGTTATAAAGCTTGGAAGACTTGGATAGACTGTGTTTGAGAAACAGGAGTGCAAGGACAAACTCAATGAAGATGTTTTAAAGCACTCCTGCAGTATTCTCAAGTCCTTCAGTTCTACTTTGGAAAGAGTGTTTGCTTCACAGGTTATGTTAGCAGATGGATACTGCTTAAGCTAAAACAAAATAAAACTTCGATATAAACATGTGAGGTGCTAACTTCAAATAAAAACAACATATTGCTTTACTACAGCTCTGCCTACAGAAGCATGTAGGTTACTTATGCTGTTTTCTAGTTCTCTGGTCTACAGAAAAGAAAAATATCATAGCAGTTTAAGTCTTTAATGGCTTATGAGTGCCCAAAAATGAAGGCACAAAGCCAACAGTGACTTTACATTTGGGAGGTGCCCTCTGCTTAAAAACATCTTTTTAAATTAAACAGCCAAAAATAAATATTTACTTACAGCTACAAATATGTGCAATCTGATCTTAATTTACATGCAGATACGCTGGGCATCTCTGTATGAAACATCTCATATCCACGGGACAAAAATGCCCAACTGCTTGAATGCAAGTGCTGAAATTGAAACCATCTGGAAAATGACCTGGGATGCATGCAGGGCAACCTGGGGAAAGTGCTGCTGTATGGATGTGGCTGCAGGATCAGAGCTTTAGAAGCTTATCCTCTATGTATGGGAGAAAAAATAAGATTTGACATGCACTCTTATACAGTGATGATTAACCTGAACCTGCAATTAGCATGCATGACATTATGAAATGACAGATTATTTCCATCATAAATCCTAGATCCCAGAGAGAAAAGAGTTGCCATGCACCTATTTTTATGTGCCAATACCTGTGACGTTCTATTTAATATACTTTATTTTTGGAATTCTGCATATTCTACTGATATGTCTTGTTGCTGGATCAAGTCAGCTTTGGGAGCCGGCAGCCAATCCAGCTGCTTAGATTGAGACAATTCTGAATATTAAAAACCAGCAATCACTACTTTAAATGCATACATTACAGCAGAATTATCCACCTACTCATGGACTGACTTGAAGCAACCCAAAAAAATGAACAGATAAGTACTTTGACTGGGAATTTTAAAGTAAAGCTTGAACTACTAGCTCCCTGCAATGTGTTATTTCATATGCAGATCACAGCAGAACGGGCCAGAAACTGCCCAACTCGCATCCCTTGTGGGTCCTCTGCTCCTTGAGATGTGAGCATCCAGCCTGAGAGGCTTCTCACAAAGCCATCCATTGACATCCAAACACAGGTGGGCAATAACGAAAAGCAGCAATTTCCTGATCACTGAAGTAAAGATCCCCTCAGAACAAATGCAGCACTTCACAAGCCCTGCAGTTACCTGAGTATCTTGCATGTATCAGTCATGATAGTTCTAATTCTCCTCAGTTGCAGAACGGTTTGGGTTGGAAGGGACCTCAAATCCAACCCAATTCCAGCCCCCTACTGTGGGCTGGTTGTTCCCCACCAGCTCAGCTGCCCAGGGCCCCGTCCAGCTTGGACCTGAGCACCTCCAAGGATGGGGCATCACATCTTCTCTGGCAGCCTGTGCCAGCACCTCACTCCTCAAGGAATATTCAATCCTCTTTTAAGATAACAGTACAGATTTTAACAGATTAATATGAGACATATTTGAACAGAAGGGCTGTCAGCACCTACTTTGAGTGCCCAATCCACATATAAACGCTATTTCGGCACTCAGAGCACGCACTGAAGAGGCTGCAGCACTCAGCAGAGAGGAACACGCAGCCAGGTAACCGTTTTTGCCGCCTACAACCGTGTACCCGCGCTCTTTGCCCCCTCCCCAAATCCTCCCTCACCTCCATCCTGGAATCGCTCCTATGGGTTTAAGCAGTGGTGTCAGCCAGCAGAATCAGGGCTCCGGAGCCCGGCCAGTCCGGGATGGTACAGCACAGAGCGCTGTGCAGAACGTGCAGCACTGCTGAAATGAGGGGGTGGGGGGGGGGGGGATAAATAAATAAATAAATGTAGAACGTGAAATGTGGAATGACTTCACAAGTTATGTTTTAAAAATACAGCAACCGTATTTATGATAGGGAAGGGAAGGGAAGTTTTCCCGTCGCCGCCCGCAGCGCGCTGTCCCCCTCCCGCCAGGATGAGCTCCGCGCCCCGAGGATCGATTCGCTTTCTCTCGCGGAGCCCGAAAGCGCCGCTCGGTCAGAAGCGCAGATGTCACTCGTCCCTCGCGCAGCCCCGGGCTGCACCAACCGCCCGCGCCGAGGGACGGATCTCCCCCCGCGCCGCCGGCCGCGCCCGCCCGGCCCGCACCTACCGCGCCGCTCTCGGCTCGCTCCTTCCCGCCCCGACGTGCCGTCGCTCTCCGGACTGCCGCCGGCAGAGCGGCCCCACGGCCCCCTTCGGGGCGGGCGGTGCCGCCGCCTCCCCGCCACGCCGCGGGGTCAGGCCGGGACGCGCAGCCCAGCGGCCCCTGGCGGCCACGGGGAGCGGCGGGGCGGCTCACCCCGCAGGCGCCACATGGAAGCGCCGCGGCCTCTGGCGGCCTCGGCAGCGGGACCGTGCCCTTGGGCGGCCTCTGAGAGCCCTTCCCACCGGGCCTGGAGGGCACGGCCTGCCGATCTCAACGGGAAGCGTTTGAAGCGTCTCCTCCACGCGTTTCTGGCAACGTTTTGCTTTTTTATTTGCTTTGATGGCGCCTCTTTCAAGGAGATCCCTGTCGTTTTTGTACCGAGGAGCCCAGAACTGGGCGCAGTACTCCAGGTGAGGCCTCACCAGGGCACAGCAGGATCACCTCTGACTTCATGGGCCAACGTCATAAAATAGCACACGTTGCTTTTGGGGCAGCCCTATTATGTTATGATAACCTTCAACACCTTACAGTACACTTCGGAAAGTCCCTTCCTTCCCTTCTTCCAGACAAGCAAAGGAACGAGGTAGAAATGTGCAGCCAGATGACACACAGTTCATGAAACAGCAGAGCCAAGATGCCAAGGTGGTATGACTTCATGCAACCTTCCTTTAGCTCTCTTAGTTTAAGGATTTTGCTGACACTCTCTTAGGAATGCTGCTTTAGCTTATCATCCTGCCCAGTTGTGTGACACAGCTATAATTCACTTCTGATCTTTGTCTGTTCTTCAGCCTAACGCCACTTGCTGGAATCATAACCTCGAGCTGATTCAGCAATTCCTGTTGGCTTGAACATTTCTCTTTCTGACAGATAGCTTCTTTAAAACTGTGTGATGATCCAAAATATCACAACTGTGAAAAGCTGTCAGATTCTTTAGATCCTTTTTCATAGAATGCTGAAGTAATTCCAATCTTGGCTGTAACCTTCTACTTCTGGTAAGTCTTGCATACATGCAGCAGCACCTTTGCGTGTCCTTAATCCATATTCCACATACGTTTGCAGTATAGATCCATCTTCCACGTGCAACTGTTTATAATGCAGCTGTACACAAAACTTTTTTCAGGATTGTTTTAAAGAGGCAAATCCTTGAGCAGCTTTGGAAAGAAGTTCTCAGCACAGACCACGGCCACGCTGCTGTGTGGAACCCCTGGACTTGTGTGAATTCATTCTCATTTCTGAGCTGCAGTTCTCTACATTGCTGCCCCACAGCCCCAGCACGAGGCCTGGCTGTCAGTGGGAGCCTTAACTAGTTCCTCTCACTATGAGCCAATTTCATGTAAGGTAAAATCTTCTTAAAAATAAAAGAGCAAAGACAGCAAATACTTGCCATTACAGTCAGTGTTTTCTTCATTGTAACTGAGCTGTAAGAACAGCATGTTTTTCTTTTGCTCTGGTATTCCCCTGTGAGGACATAAGTACACACTCAAGGTTCCTAATTCCACTCCATCTGTAATAGGAAGCAGTGAGACTCAAAAACCTGCTGCAGCTGTTCTGTCCTCTGTTTGTCATTTGTTTTCTCGCACAAACCCTTGCAGATGGGTCGATTAGTTTAACTACATTCAGGTCAGTGTCAGAACAGCTCACCTAGAAGCACCAGCCAGTCTGAAAGAGAAAATGGGGAGAAGTCAGGTGACTGTGGCAAACTGCTTTAATGCAGAACAACATCGTCAGTCTGGAACACAGACTGAGGACAGACCCTTTGTATCTGTAGAGATGACGTGTCCTCCACCTCTCTATGAGATACCAAGCCACCAAGATGGGGGAAATATGCCTCATGAGGTCACCACTGCTTCTGCCTGCTTGCTATCCCTGCTTTCATTCTTTGTCACCTCACCTATTTGCATACCACCACCTTCCTTCCCTCTGCTCCTCTTTCTCCATAGCAACTCTGCCTCCATACATCCTACTCTGCCTCCCACACCAAGAAGCTGTGCAGTAGTGCAGGCTGAACTTTAGAAGAAAACATTGCAAAGACAAAGGAGCTGTTAGTTGGTGTAGACTTGCAGTGAACTTTCTAGCAAAAGCCTGGAGAAAAACAGTCAGAAACCAAGGACAAATGGAATAAAAGAAAATAAGATGGTTTTACAATAGGGAGCAGAAAGCAAGTTACAAGAGGTGAACTTCCACCAAGGGCTGTCTGTTCAGCAGACCAGACGATACATGCTGAAGCTGGTTTGATCCCCCTCAACCACACTCAAGGAAGATTATGCTGCGTACACCAAGGAATTAAATCAGCAATTACATGTCATAAGAAAAGCTCACTGTGACATGGCATTCACTTGCACTAAATCTGTGTTCATGATGAGGTTCCTGTCTTCAGGCACACAAATTCCCATCTTTTGTCAGCACTGAGCACCCACAGGAATGGTAAAATTTGTCTTCACGGAGCTAGCTAATAATTAATATTTCTAATATGTGTGGTATTTTATGAGGTAAAGGTATTGAATTTGCTTTCCTTAGGTAAGGTAAACATGGTCATTTTAATGTGCATACTGCATAAAAGGAAGCATTTAGATGCTTTATTGAACTCCTGGAATCTGGTTGTGAGATCTCCCCTGGGGATCCTTGTCTAACTCCATTGTGCTTCCAAGGGAAAATCCTCCTGTCCAAAGCACTGCCATCAGATTTTCACGCCAGTGCCCAAGGCAGCAGACGTAGACAAGAGCAGAAGGGCAAAGTTGCCCTTTCCATAGCCACTGCTCTACACTGGTTCCACTTGGTTATACTTCCTGTCTCACTGAATGCTTTCATTTCCAAACTTGCCAGTGTTATGAGCAAATCTAGATCAGATTTTACAGAATTTGAATCTCCCGCAGAGATGGAAATATTGGGGTGGGCTGCCCCATCTCCCAAGTGTAGAAACAGACATGTTTCCAAGTCCTGGCTCTTGTTAAATAACAGTCATTATCAGTCTAAGCCTGAGACATGGCGAATAACAATGAATTGAGAGGATGAAGCCACTACCATACTTGAGGGCAGCACTTCAGGTTGTGCAAGCACCTTGTGTAGTATCTAGCCAGAAGCAGCTTTCAGTGCATTAGGTACAGTTCTTCTCCTGAAATGGCAAGCTGTAAGCTATTAAGCATGAGATCTACAGCCTAAATACTAGTTCTTTACTCTTCTTTCTTCCAAAAAGTTGGGGGTTTAGTTATATTCTTTTATCATATTCCCTTTTGCAGCTGCAGAGGCATATCGTGCTACTGTTGGACATCTGAGTGAGTTCCCTGTTACGTTCTGGGTTCGTTAGATCAGAGTTTCCATTGCTCTGCAGTTTTTGTTACTGGACAAACTTTAGAGTTCACCCATTCACACCACAAGCCTGTTTAATTTTTGCATACAAAGTAGAACCCTTTGTTTGCATTCAGAATTTCCCCTGCTTTGAGCTATTTGGCACATGAAATGCATTTGCTACAGCATGTAACATTCAACCTCTGCTAGCAGAATTAACTACAGTAATGAAAGACTTTATATTCTTTACATTTGTAGTAAAAATCCTTGAAAATAATAAAAAATTCTGCATTTTTTCCTATTCCATTAATATTTAATCCCCATTCACATTTATAACAGTACCTTAAGAAGCGAAAGTAAATCTCAAAGTTTTACTTAGGGTGTCCAATTTATCACCTCCTTAATTATTATGTTATAGTGATTAAAATGAAAATATCTAAGAAGTAAAAATTGAGTTAATTTACCAAATTTTCAGCTTAAGAAATCGCCTCACTTATAAAACAAATCTATTCAGTAAAGTGGAGGTTCTGTTGTTGTTGTTCCCCTTTTCATTTTCATTCCAGCTGTGGTTGTTGTTTTGGGGAACAAGAAAGTCCCTGTGTCAGATGTTTCCCATGACTTATCAGGAAGGATGAGGCAATAGCCTTCCCAGAAGTAAATCTCAAAATCCATCACAAGTTAATGGAGGTGATGTTCTTAAGATTGGAATTAGGGTATAAAAGTCTTTAAAAGTTGAGGAGTTCTGAATTGGCAGGTGTAGAAGACTATAAGGAATCTGAGTTACCGATTTTTAAGAGAAGTGGAGGATTTAATAGAGTTTATACATATAAAATCTTCTTTGCGTATGTATAAAGCAGAAGAGCTGTTGCTTACTACTCTTCATTAACACAGACACTTTTTCAGCCCCAACAGGAAGAACAGAGTGGGTGCCCCAGAATTCTGACTGCATTGCATATAGATGTGCTCTGGGCAGAGTATGTTTCCAGCACCAGTAGCTGCCTACATCTGAGGTAGTGGCTTTGCTGGTGGGAACTACTGGGAGTTAAGGAGAAATCTTTCTGCATACATGCTGGGAGGCAGCTGCTATTGGATGTGTTCGGGGTCCTACAAAGTGACTGAGACACAATATTAAGGGTAGGAATTAAGGCAACGTAATGTAATGTTGAGCCAATGTTAGAAATAGCAGTCTGTACTTCAGATTATTATCAGAGAGTATGTTTTTAAAGGGTTATTTGGGAGAACTGTCTGTGATCTCTGCTACGTCAAGACTTGAAAGGCAAGGTCTGGGGCACACTTACTTATCCTCTATTTACTTCTCCATCCTACTTGGGCAGCTGCAGTAAAAATGCCTGCAAAAAGGAGAGGAGGTGACAGGGGCTCACAGGAAGCTGCTTTGGCCATGTCCCCGTACCAGAGTGCCCACATGCATCTCCTTCCTCCACTCCTGCCCCATTGCTTCTCCGTGTGTGTGTGAGACTGGGGCTTGATACTTTTCATCACATTTTTCCTTCATGGACGTTAACATATCAGAGTGCCAGGGAAGAGCTTTAAGGGCTGAACGGGGAATAACGCTCAGGGGAAGGGTAGCTGGCTTCAACCCAAATATTCTTTGATCTGCAAGTTGTTATAAAACCAGCTGAAACTCTCAGCTCTGCTGACCCACATACGAGAAGATAAGCTCTCAGCCTCTTTTTCTCAAATTCTCGTTTTTGTCCATCCAGGTCCTGCTAATTCACACACTCCTTGAAATGAGGCACCAGCACACACTGCCCTCGCTGCAAGTGCCTTTGTGTTATCATATTATCTCACCTGCAACACTTGTATTCATTCTTTAAAAGACACTGCTTTTCTGTAACGATATGACACGACTGACTCATGATCAGTGCATGATTCACTGCATACACTGATCCTTTCTGAAAAATGGTTCCAATAAATGCATTCTCTTTTCTTGTGATTCTAAGTGGGACTAAAGCATCGTATCCGCTGATTTCCAGGCTTGTTTACAGCTCTTCAAGATCATGATGAACTATAAATTTCTCCAAGTGCTTGCAACTCTTTCTAGCTTAGAGCATCCCCCAAGTTTAGTAAGTATAATCCTGCACGTAGCTGATGAGCAGACCGAGGACAGATGCCTGCATAACCTCATTTTATAGGCTTTTGCAGTTTGGTGCTGACCAGCTGCTCAGAGCGGTTACATAAGTGTGCTATAACCATAGCTTTTCGAGCTAGGACAGCAGTATGCAATCTGTGCACTGTTTGCTAGCTTGATTATAAAGTGTCATGTGAGAGACAACAGAATTTATGAATGTCCAGGTAAAATAGCTGTCACTTCTTTTCATCTATGTGGATTTGCTCAGAGTCAAATTCAGAGTTTTCCCTATAGGATGTCTTACTTCTGTATCAACAGTGTATCTCCCGAACTTTCTGCCCTTTAGCCAACTTCCTCCCACTGCACCCATTTACCAGAAGGTATCTTTTAATGTGAGAAATGAATTTGGTGATAATGAAGGACCTTAGCATGATTTAATTTGAAATCCTTCCCTTAAAATTACAGCCACTGTGCCTTCCTTACTCAGTCAGGACCACAGTGAGACCTTTGCTTTGCTTTCTCTTCACTCCTGCTTTGTTGTTGTCTGAGCAGATTTCCCGCTGCATTCTGGACCTCAGAGCAGGCACTCATGTTCTCAGTGTACAGTGTTGTTCAACAAGCAGTGATTCTGATGTGTGCCTTGTGCACAACCCTATCCCTTCTGCTGTGTGAATGAACCTTAGTGTGAAAGCAAAGCTTCACCTGCAGTGTGTCTCACTCATTGGCTCAGTTGCCTGCAGTCATCTGGGATGTTCAGCACTCGGACTCTGTTTTGTTTTTAATTAAAGTAATCTGATAAAAGGCAACAGAATGACATTGTAGTTGTACCCTACAGCCCTCACGCATCATCTGCTCAGCGGCACTTCTGGCACCAGAGGGCTCCTTGGTGAGCTGCTGCTGACACCTACTGCCAGAACTGAGCCCAGCAGAGGAACACCCGAGAGAGTTTCAGCCCTGTCCCACGTGGTTAATGGCACGTGGTTTTGGCTTCAGGCTGTCAGCGTTTTGCTTAAAGGCATAAATGCCATCCACAATGTTATGTGTCAAGCTGGACATGAGCCAACGATGTGCCCTCACAGCCCAGAAAACCCACCATATCCTGAGCTTCGTTCAAAGAAATATGGCAAGCAGGTTGAAGGAGATAATTCTGCCCCTCTGCTCTGGGCTAGTGAGGCTTCACCTGGAGTACTGTGTCCAGGTGTGGTGTCCTCAGTACAAGAGTGACACAGACCTGTTGGAGCACATCCAGAGGAGGGTCACAAAAATGATCCAAGGGATGGAACACCTCCCTGTGAGGACAGGCTGAGAGCTGGGGCTGTTCAGCCTGAAGAAGAGAAGGTCCTGGAGATCTGATAGTGGCTTTTCAGTATTTAAAGGGGGCAGAAGAAGGAAGGAGGCAGAATCTTCAGCAAGGTCTGTGGTGACAGGACAAGGGGGAAGAGTTTCAAACAAACAAACAAACAAACAACAACAACAACAACAGGGAAATTTAGATCGTATACAAGGAAGAAGTGTTTTACAATAAGGGTGGTGAGACACTGGAACAGGTTGACCAGAGAAAATCATAGAATCATAGAATGGCTTGGCTTGGAAGGGATTCCAGGGATCATCAAGTTGCAAGTCCCTGCTTCAGGCAGAGCCACCAGTCTCCAGACCTGGTACTAGACCAGGCTGCCCAGGGCCCCATCCAACCTGGTCTTGAACACCTCCAGGGATGGAGCATCTGGGCAGCCAGTTCCAGCACCTCACCACTCTCTCTGGGAAGAACTTCCCCTGACATCGAAAAGTGGTGGATGCCCTGTCCTTGGAGACATTCAGGGTCAGGCCGTGTAGGGCTCTGAGCAACCTGATGTAGCTGTAGGTGTGCCTGTTCAGTGCAGGGGAGTTGGACTAGACAGCCTTTAAAAATCCCTTCCAACTCAAAAGATTCTATGAATACTTCCCAAAGGTCAAAGGGGTGTTATTTTTCAACAGGCAATACATCTTCTTTGTTACTGTGAATGGCCTTACATCAGATTCAAGCAAAGTTTCTCCTCAAAGCAAATCCTACTCAGGAGGGTTATATTTCTTTGTTTTTGCAAACCTTCCCTTTTTTATTTTATTTTTTTAAGAACTTTAGACATGTAAAACGGACTAAGAACCTTCTGAAATGCCTATTTCTATCTATCTATAATATACCTTTTATTGCCAGCTATTGCTGCTTGCAGTAAGAGTGTCTGTACCTATGAACTGCTAAAGGTAAGTGCAATAAACCAGTCCGAAGGGTACCTGTAGCTTATATTTCAGCTGTAATAACATCTAGGTTAAAATCCTCTGGAGAAATCTGGGGAGAGAGTGGTTTTGTTTCTTTATTTCCACCCGGCTGATCCCCCCCCATCATTTCATGCTTGAGTAGGAAGTTCTCCCCTGTATCTTCAAATCTGAAAAATACAAGCTCTCCACCTCTCAAATACTTCAAAGTTTAAGCACAACCACAAGTCAGTGTCAGTGCCCTGTGTGCTCTGTAGGAAGCATGCATTTTTTGTGCCTCTCATTTACATCCTTGGCTTGCAAGTTCTTCTGTATTGGATATGCCTGCTCATACGTCTCTTCTAAACTGAGCATTTCCAGAGAATTTCACTAAGGAACAGGCACATGATCAGGACACACAGAGACTGAAGTGAACCTTTAACAGCTGCTGAGATCAGTGACTGTGCAGGCCCTGTGAATAATATACAAGTCAATATGGCAGTGAGTGAGTTACTTGCTCGACCTATTTTATTTTCAGGCATTTATCTTTTAGTATAATGGGATTGCACCATTATAACTAATGCTGTCAATTTGTATTTGACAGAGCGCTGTGGAAAGCAGATAAATATTCACAGTAAGTGCCATTGAGATTTCTGTGTAATCGGGTTACACATCTAAGCTAATAACACTTACATTCTTCTCTTTTGTAATGGCTGACTGCCCTAAAGATCGATTTCTATTGACGGTTGCAGGACACTGCCAGTTCTGATGAATCAATTTAGTTAATTGTCTCCTTTAATGCTAGCACTGAGTCTCAAAGAGATAATTCAGGATAAAAAATGCAGAGCCCTAATTTTGCAAAGGAGTTTGCGTGTGAAATCAATTAGATTGGCTTGCAAGATGGGGCCTAGGAACCAGATTTTGATCCAAGAAGCAAAAGAAAAACCTAGGTAAAAAAAAGAAAAAAGAAAAGCAAATGAGCAAAACAGAGCAGCCATTGAGCGGCTTGTCTTGCATGCAGAGGTTGTTCCTGCTCTGAACAGGAAGGAAAGGAAGGAGACAGCTGGAGCCTTGCTCCAACTGGGCCAGGCTGTACCTGCACAAACACCGCTGATGTTGACTTTGCATCAGCAAAGCCTTTAATGGGTAATTTGGGTAACCGTAATTAGCAACAGAATTAGAATGTTTGCCTTGTACTTCCTTTTGGCATGTTGTTTTCGTGCTTGTTTTTTGCTAACACATACCTGCCTCGTTTTGAGCAGCCCAGATTTGTCCTTGTACACAGGAATGCCACAGCGTTCGCAAGGTGCACCTACTAGTGCAGGAGAGCCAGAACACATTGCGATGGCAGCAGCTCAAGCTGTGGCCAGCTAGAAGCACAGAAGAAGAGTTTTTAAGTTTGGAAGCCATCAGGAGGCTGTAGAAGAAGGATATGGAGGATGCTGTGTTGAATGAATCCAGGTCAGGTGTTACTGACCCAGACCCACACAAAAAGTCAGCTGCTGTTTCTAACCACAATCAGCTTGGCACCAATTACCCCAAACCTTGATGAAGGCTAACCTGAAGCTGCTCACTGGTGATTCTTGTCTTTCTGGAGCTCTGTGCTTGGCTGCACCTTGCAGACAAAGATGTGGGCCCGGGCTGCGGCACACTCTTGGCATGTTGAAGTGAACTTGGCTGCTTATGCTCTGGCTGTTGGCAACACCTACCACAGGAAATGACAGCAAAGTACAGGTGGTCCAGGTTTGGAATGCAGGATTGGCTTAAAGGGAATGGTAAAAATGAGGGGTTTGGGGCTGCTCCATGTGGTGAGGTAGCACCAGACTGTTAGCTGTCCTCTATCCATAACACAGGGTATGGAGAGCACTCCATTTTGTACACAGTTGTAGTTGATGGCTGATGATAATTTTCACTTCTTGACAAAACAGAACATCTTCTAGTTCATCATCATCCTTGGCACATGCCCAAGACTTTTATTTTTGTTTAGCTAGAAACCCCTTCACAGGACACTTCTGCCATTGCTCTTGTAAAGGCTCATAGAGAAACAAGAAGTAATTGCTTCCCTCTAGGGATAAGCCCTTCCTGAGGGTGAAGGATGAGGAAGAGAGAGAACAGCTCGGGTGAAGATCAGACTTAACATTTAGATCTTGCATCCTCGACCTGAAGTGGTTGCCTGGATATTGTTGCTGGCAGTGCATCATCTGCAAAGCACCATGGGTTCAGATATATCCTGTTGTTGAAGTAATGGCTCTTCTGAGCCATCGTAAATAGTTTCGACTTTGTGATAATGGTGATCATCAAACATATAATAGATCTGAAAGTGATCCTCCTCCTTCTGACTGTGATGCTCCTGTTCACTTTGCCTGTGAAAATGCTGTGGTTGTTGCTATGATCTCTGATAAGGACTCAGTGCTACACTTCCAGAGGATAGCTAATGTGACAGATACTGTCTTTCCTGAGCTTTCCTCTAAGACCACTCAAAGGTTTAGATACTTCCATAACATGTACTCAGCCATATGATACACAACTTCTCTAACCTGTTTACCAGATACAGCATATACAACTTGTAATTACATTTCTGTTTAATTTGCATAAATTATTAGTTTGCCAAACCATTGTTATTTTTATCAAAGATTCTGTGATGAAGATTTATAGCTGCAGAAATCAGTTGGCCAGTCAATCTTGATTATAAGTCTGTGTATAGCTAGAATGCTTACAGACAGCATTAATCTATCACCATAAAACCTGGATTCCTCTATTAAATGCCATTTGTCATCAAAGTTAATGTAGGGAGCAAGGAGTAATCCTTTTGACTTTACAGTCATAATTTATCAGGCACTTTCATAAAAAAAAATCTAGTTGGAGAATAAATAAAACATCAAAAGTTTTGTCAGTTTTGATAATAAAAGCTAATTATTTCACTGGATTGCTACCTATTATTTAATAGCAAATAATAGTAAGCAATGACAAAGTGTCTATTTGCCATTTGTGAAGAAATGGATTGCTCCAGAGGCTGCTGGTGTTACAGAAAAGCTCTTAGACACTCCCTCAAAATGGGGGCAGGGTCACAACAGGATTGTCACCATCTGACACTCGCTGAATGATCTTCATTCTGCATGGCTCACATACGGCTTCATAGTGGACAGAAGCTTCCCTATTTGCTTCTGTATTCCTGTTTCTTATGAAGGGAGGGCTATGGGGTGAATGAGCACAGACTGCTGATTTATCCCCAGGCACAATGCACATGGCAGGATTATGTAGTTTGTGATGCTGCACCCTACTGTCACACACATAAATAAGATTTAGTAGCAGGCAAGAATGAAAATGTCTCATAAATTTCACTTTCTCCTCTTCAAGCCTGTCCCAGATTTTGAAACATCAGAAAACAGATTATACAGTGGAATATATATCTTTACACACACACATATATTTTCTATGCTTGACAAATTATTGCAACTGAGAGGGGATAACATGCTCAGCTCCACTGACATGGCTGGAAGGTGGAAGTGCTCAGCTTGTCACAGGACCAGGCCTGGAGACATTTTTTATCTTAAAGCCTCTGATAAAGCAGCAAACAGAATTCTTCTGTATGCATTAATCATCCATATACTTCTAATCTACCTGTCTGTTGCATAAATTACTTTTTCATGGATTAATGAAGGTGAAACCCACTGTTTGCATTGGGAAGTGCAAGCAAAACACATTTTTTGTTATTTCTATTCTGACTGATTTTAAAACAGAATAACCAAACCTCTGGGATGTTCATCAGCTGTCTGCTTTGCAGCACTGAGGTGACAGAGCAGCAAGGGAGCAGTCATTCTCATCCTTTTATTTGTAGGGTTGGGCAGCTCTGGTGCTTGGCAATGCTGTTGAGTTTGGCAAACTTATTGAGATGCTATCTTGTCTTGCAGAATTTCCACTTTTATTTTCTTTTATTAAAGGATAAATCCATTTCAGGAACTTAAAAGCCCGAAGTAACCCCTCTTGAGATCTTTGCATGGATGTGCTGCCAGCTGCAGTAATTAGGCTGGAAGTTGTGAATGCTTTTTCCTCAAATTTTTGTCAGAAACTTTAAATAGAATAGAATAGTTCAGTTGGAAGGGATCTACAAAGTGTCAAACGGCCTGACCATTTCAGGGCTAACCAGAAGTTAAAGCATATTATTAAGGGCATTGTTTAAATGCCTCTTCAACACTGACAAGTGTGGGGCATCAACACCTCTCTAGGAAGCCTGTTCCACTGTTTGACCACCCTCAGTAAAGAAATGATTTGTAATGCCCGGTCTGATGCTCTCCTGGCACAGCTCTGAGCATTCCTACACTGCCCTCAGTTCCCAGGAGCAGAGCCTGGCACCTCCCGCTGCTTCCCCACTCAGGGAGCTGCAGAGAGCAGTGAGGCCTCCTATCCTCCTGCCTGTGCAACACAATGCCCTCAGTCTCCCCTGAGGACATGCCTTCAGGACTGTTACTGGCTTTGTTGCCCTCCTCTGGATGCTGTCAAGGACCTTAACATCCTTTTTTTATATTGGAGAAAACAGAACTGCACACAATATTCCAGGCCAGGCCACACCAATGCTAAATAGAGTGGGACAATCACCTCTTTCAGCTGGCTGGCTATACTGTGCTTAATGCACCCCAAAATGTGGTTTGCCCTCATGGCTGACAGAGCATGCTGCTGGCTCACACTGAGCTGCTGTCATCAGCACACCAGGTCCCTTTCTGCTGTCTTGCCACTGTCTCCCAGCCTAAGCAGTGTCATTTCAGATGGCTACTGCAGATAAGGGATGTACAAGCCATGCTCCCTCCTTATCAGTGAAGTGACGTCAGCAGGAGGGATCTGCTGCTAATGCCTCACCCTGAGGCCTCCCATGTCTTGCCTCGGTGCTATCAGTGGCCAACAGCTGAGCCACACCTCTGTGTCCTCTGCTCACCCCTGGGGCAGGGCACGGCCTAGCTGAGGGGACAGCAAACCCCACTGTGGAAGGGAACCCTGTCAGCCCCAAGGTGAACAGTGGGACCAGTGCTACCCCATCAGCCCTGGCTCTCCTGCCTCACACAGTCCCGGTGCAGGGCAGCATCTGCCTGCCATGGTTACACAGGCTTTGGCTGAGGAGGACAGGCAGCTCCAGAGATGCTTGTTGGAAGCCTCCACAGCTGGAAAGGCCTTAGGACTCACTGCCTATATTGGGTTTACGTAGCAAGATTTTGGTAGTGGTGGGGCTGCACGGATGGCCTCTGTGAGCAGAGCCCAGCACTGCCCCATGTTAGATCAGAGACAGCTCCAACTGCTCCAGAAGGGACCCACTGCTGCCAGAGCTGAGCCATGAGCGATGCTGGCTGTGCTCTGAGAGACCAGATTTAAGGAAGGAAAACACTGCTGGGTAACAGCAGCTGGAAGAGAGCGAGAAATGTGAGAGAAAAAGCCCTGCAGCCACCAAGGTCAGCGCAGAAGGAGGGCAGGAGGTGCTCCAGGCATGCAGTGAAAGTTCTCCACAGCCCAGGAGAGGCCCACAGTGGAGCAGACTGTACCCCTGCAGCCCATGGGCACCATGCGGGGCACAGCTCCATGTGCAGCCACGGAATTGCCCACGGGACAGCAGCACACATGGCTGAAGGAGTTACAGCTCGTGGAGAGCCCTGGCAGGAGCTGTGGGGCCCTGTGCTGGAGCAGTGCTGGGACAGCTGCAGCCTGCGGGAAGCACACAGTGGATCAGCTGGGGAAGGATGGCATCCCGTGGGAGGGACCCACACAGGGCAGCAGCCAAGAGTGACCACGGAGTAATGGGCTGTCCCCATTTTCCCATTCTGCTCAGAGGGTGGAGGCAGAACAGGGTGGGAAGGCGCTTTTAGTTTGCTTTCAGTTCTCACNGGCGGGCGGGGCGGCGGCGGCAGGGCGCTCGGTGGATGGGGCTCCGCGGCCGGCCGGCGGTTCCGGCATCCGTCAGACGCCGGCCGGCAGCCCGGGAGGAGGGGATGAGCCTGTGAGGCGGAGGAGCGCGGGTGGGGCGAGCCCGGCCGGAGCGGAGCGATGTCCCAGCCCCGGCAGCAGCCGCCGCCGCCGCCGTCTCCTCAGCGGCAGCCGCCGCCGCCGCCCCCGGCCGCGGCCAAGAAGCGGGAGCGGCGCATCTTCTCGGGCACCTGCCCCGACCCCAAATGCCAGGCGCGGCTGTTCTTCCCGGCCCACGGGCCGCAGGGCGCCGGCAGCATCGAGTGCACGGACTGCGGGCAGCGGCACGAACAGCGGCAGCTGCTGGCGGTGGAGGAGGTGACGGACCCCGACCTGGTGCTGCACAACCTGCTGCGGAACGCACTGCTGGGCGTCAGCGGCGCCGGGCCGCCCCGCAGGAACGCCGAGCTCGTCAAGGTGCTGGGCCTGTCCAACTACCACTGCAAGCTGCTGGCCCCCATCCTGGCCCGCTACGGCATGGACAAGCAGACGGGCAAGGCCAAACTCCTCACCGAGATGAACCAGGGAGACATCTTCGACTGCTCCCTGCTGGGGGACCGCGCCTTCCTCATCGAGCCCGAGCACGTCGAGACCGTCGGCTACGGCAAGGACCGCTCTGGCAGCCTCATCTACCTGCATGACACTCTGGAAGACATCAAGAAGGCCAACAACAGCCAGGAGTGCCTCATTCCCGTCCACGTGGATGGAGACGGCCACTGTCTGGTCCACGCGGTCTCGCGGGCGCTCGTGGGCAGGGAACTGTTCTGGCACGCTCTGCGAGAGAACCTGAAAAAGCATTTTGAGGAGAACCTGAGTCACTACAAGGCGCTCTTCCACGATTTTATCGACGTAGCCGAGTGGGAGGACATCATCAATGAGTGCGACCCGTTGTTTGTTCCCCCAGAAGGTGTGCCCATGGGCCTTAGGAATATTCACATCTTTGGCCTGGCCAACGTGCTTCACCGGCCTATCATCCTGTTAGACTCACTGAGCGGAATGCGGAGCTCCGGAGATTATTCAGCAACATTCCTCCCTGGTCTGGTACCCCTAGAAAAATGTATGGGGAAAGATGGCATGTTGAACAAGCCAATCTGCATCGCTTGGAGTAGTTCGGGACGTAACCATTATATTCCTCTGGTCGGAATAAAAGGTGCTGCTTTACCTAAACTGCCTCGGAAGCTCCTGCCTAAAGCCTGGGGAGTTCCGCAAGACCTCATCAAAAAGTACATCAAGTTAGAGGAGGACGGTGGTTGTGTTATTGGAGGAGACAGAAGCCTGCAAGATAAGTACTTGATGAGGCTAGTTGCTGCAATGGAGGAGGTTTTCATGAGTAAACACGGTATTCATCCCAGTCTCGTAGCTGATGTGCATCAGTATTTCTACAGAAGGACTGGGGTGATAGGAGTCCAGCCCGAAGAAGTCACGGCAGCTGCCAAAAAAGCAGTGATGGACAACCGCCTTCACAGGTGCCTGATGTGCGGAGCCCTTTCAGAGCATCACGTGCCTCCAGAGTGGTTGGCTCCGGGGGGAAAGTTGTATAACCTGGCAAAAAATACCCACGGTCAGCTACGGCCTGACAAAAATTACAGCTTTCCCCTGAACAATTTGGTGTGTTCTTACAGCCCTGCAAAGGATGTGCTGGTACCAGACTACAGCCTGAGTAGTTTGACTACGTGTAACTGGTGTCACAGTAACCTAGTACGTCGTGTCCGAGAAGATGGCTCTGTTTCCTATTTGGATGGGGACAGAACTAACACTAGATCTACAGGTGGCAAGTGTGGCTGTGGATTCAAGCACTATTGGGAAGGTAAAGAGTACGATAACCTCCCCGAAGCGTTTCCCATTACTCTCGAGTGGAGTGGAAGAGTGGTGAGAGAGACGGTCTATTGGTTTCAGTACGAAAGTGACGCCTCTTTGAACAGCAACGTGTACGATGTTGCCATGAAGCTTGTCACCAAACACTTCCCTGGTGAGTTTGGTAGCGAGATTCTTGTTCAGAAAGTTGTCAACACGATACTGCATCAAACTGCCAAAAAGAACCCTGATGATTATACCCCTGTAAATATCGACGGTGCTCACGCCCAAAGAGCTGGGGAGGTACAGCAAGGACAAGAGTCGGAGTCGCAACTACCAACCAAAATTATTCTGACTGGGCAGAAGACAAAAACTTTGCACAAGGAGGAGTTAAACATGAGCAAAACTGAAAGAACTATTCAGCAGAACATTGCAGACCAAGCCTCTGTGATGCAGAAGCGGAAAAGTGAAAAAATAAAACAAGAGCACAAAGGGCAACCGAGGACTGTGTCCCCAGGGGCTGCTCGTGAGGGGCCATCGTCTGCACCTGCTACGCCAACAAAAGCCCCATATTCCCCGACATCTACAAAAGAAAAGAAGATCCGAATAACAACAAACGATGGGAGGCAGTCCATGCTTACCCTGAAGTGCACTACCACTTTCTTGGAACTACAGGAAAGCATAGCTCGGGAGTTTAATATTCCTCCCTACTTGCAGTGTATCCGCTATGGCTTTCCTCCTAAAGAGCTTTTGCCTCCCAAAGAAGGCATGGAAAATGAACCTGTGCCTTTGCAGCACGGTGACAGAATTGCCATAGAAATCCTGAAAGGTAAGGGGGAGAGCAGCCAGCCTGCTGCTGCACACTCAGCCCATGCTGTGAAACACGACGATGTGGCAGTGACCAGTAAAATCTCATCCAAGGAGCTGCAGGAGCAAGTTGATAAGGAGATGTACTCTCTGTGTCTTCTAGCAACGCTGATGGGTAAGGCTGGCTTCCAGTTGTATTTTGAAGTTGCTTTTTTAAGTAGAAATTACAATCTTACAAAATAGTATTACACGTGTCTAATCTGTAACTGGGGAGCCGGGTAGTGGCTTTATTCATCTTATTAGAACAACAGTTAATGTGCCACCAGTGATTTTTTTTAGTGTTGTGACTTCTTAAAACATGTATGTGAGGTAGTTGTTCTTTGCTATGAAATCCTCTTCAAAAAATGACTGTTCAGGAGTTGGTGTATTTCCTCTTCTGGCTGTCCCTCTGCTTGTGATACCTGTTTGTTTTTCCAGGGTCTGTAAAGCACACATCTGAGGTGTGTGTGTGCGTGAGCTGCACGCTCACTCTCCCTACATCTCCTTCAGGTTACAGGAAATCAGAGCAGGTGTGAGAAAGGGATGTTGCCTGTTTGCTCATTGGGAGTTTGAGGACTTGGTTCTCACCTTTCTGGGACAAAAAGTTGTAGCATTTCTTCCCACACGGAGTTGTGTTGGTTTAAGCAACTCAGTCCAACATTTTCTCTGTAGCTGATGTACAAATTCTGTGTCAGGATCTGGTCTTTCTAAGGAACCGTGAAACGTGTGATTTCAGAATGCAAGCAGAGGAGCAACTGAAAGTAGTTAAATGCATATTTGAATCCCAAATGTAGATGTGGGGCAGCAAAGCTATGCTTATAAATTGTCATTCTCACACATGGCTGTTAATCGTTCAGAACAAATGAACTCCTGGTTGCCTGTGGTTTTATTTTCCTGTTTGGGCTCAGGAGATTTGGGCCTTCGTTTGTGTGCCAGGCTCTCTGGATAACTAAATATTTTAATGTGGTGACTGACAAAAGGCAGCTTTTCTTGGGCTTGCTTTTATTCTTTATTTCCTCCCCAGCATGTATGAGTGTGCTATTTTGAAATGACTTTTCTTTATGAAGTTGAGCTGTTCTTGCTGTTTAGTAGCAGGAAGCAGAACAATAATTACCATTTGACTGTCTAAACGAGTTGAACAGTAGCATTTGTTGCAGTTGTTTAAGTGGGAGACTTCTCTTCTGCTGGAGGGATTTGGTGTGGCTAAAGCATGTGATGTCTTAGGAACAAAACCATGGCGTAATCACAGAGTGTCATGTCAGAAGTTTGTAATGCAGAACTTTGATTTTTTTTTTTTTCAAGCCTTCTTAGTCCCTCCCATACCTCTGGCAAGAGAAAGCATGCTGAGGCACTCAGCACCTCATCCCACTGACGTCTGTGCTGCCATTCCAAAGTGCAAGAGAGGGTTAGGTTGGGTTTCTTGATTTGAAAATGAAGCTGAGTGTTCTCCTGTTCTCAGGAAATAATCTTGAAAATGCAGTAGTTGGCTTACAAAGAGCTCTGAGGTGCCTTAAAAATATCCGTGATTTCAGCAGGAAGGTGTCTTGATTATTTTTTTTTGTTTGTGTGTTTGTTTTTTACATGTTAATCTATAAACTCCAAGCTGATGTTGTATTCAAATATTAGTTTTTGTCTCTGGCTGTCATTGCTGGGGGATTTTGCTTGGGAAGCACAAGTTAGAATGGAGTTTACTTCCCACTTCCCTGACTGTATCCATGTTGCATTGCTAGTACAACTAGAAGTGGCAGCAAACCATAGAGCAGCTATTAGTAACAATGTGTGTGGCTGTTGAGTAAGATGCTATTTTTATGCAGCCGCTTTGCACATCAGGGCATCATTTTCCTTCAGCACTACTTGTGGAAAAGATCCAGGCAGACGACTACTTCCCATCGTTCTTTTTCAGGTGAGAGACAAGCTTTACAAACTCGAAGTCGTTAACACTTTCATATTAGGGTTCAGGTGCCTGTTCCTCAGCTGCTGTAGTCAGCCTCTGTGGGGCAAGAAACTTCACTGTGCCTCAGTTGTGCTTTTGCACTGTTGGAGATCGTTGCTGCAGAGTTTTGGGAGTCAGCATATCCTGCATGCTCATGCTGTGACTTGTTTTTGTTAAGGGTTCACCTAACTTGGTCAGATTAGAACGTGTAGAGGAGAGATGCTATTGAACTAGCATTGGTTTGGACAAACTTCTTTTGTCTCCCCCTCCCCTGCCCAATGCTCATAGTGAAAGTTTGTATTCAGAGTTCTACAGCTACTCATTCTGGATGTTTGAAAGATATGATTCCATACAGAGGCTGAATTGATTTTTCTTCCCTATTTGAGTTACTGGGATTTTTCCTTTCTGGTCTCAGCTAGACAACTCATTAAAATTTTAAACCTTGCAATTTTATTTTTAATTTGAAAATGAACTTTGGGAAATTAGATACTGTAATTTCTGGACTACTTACCATATTAATCATGAGGGTTTTTTTGTTTGTTTGTTTGTTTTAAAGCTGTCTCCCCTGTTTTTGTTTAGCTCAAAATAGACAGTTCTTCAAGGAAATTGCTACGGGGATTTTAATTCCGCATTAACGTAGCTAAAACATATTAAAAACAGATATAATTACATCCATGCAAAATCACTCTGAGTATGTGCAAGCCAAATATGGCTCTATTTTGGTCAGTTTTTGCATTGATAAATCTATCAGTGCACGTGAAATCCGAATAACCAGGTTTAAATGGATACCAGGATTTGTTTGGAATTAAACAGCCTGTTTTAGAGCCAGCTGGGGCTCCCTGTACCCTGTGCTTACCACCTGAGCTTTTGGTTTGCTTTGCACTCCTGTGTGTCTACTCTGCTGTGCAAAGTGACAGCTTTGGGCACTGACTCACAGAGCTTAGTGGGCACCCACTCCTCCAAGCAGTGCATGGGGCATGCTGGTGAGTAGAGTATGCTTCCTTTGTCGCCATTGCTTGTGCTGTGGGGCTGAATTCTGGTCTGAGGGAGCATGTAGTGCAGTGAGAATAGAGTGGAGAACATCATCTCTGGTAAATGCAGTGTCTGGAGGGAGTTTATAATCTAAATGATCTCCCAGCTGAACTTGTGGCCTGTAAGCATCTTATGTTGTAGACAAAACCAAAACAGTGAAACTCAACTGGGAAAAAAATACATAGACCTTAAACACAGTCCTGTTCAATCCTACCCAGCAGTTACTCGAATCTGGGAAAGTCCAGTTGCAATTGCTTTGGTTATTTTTTGGTGTTTCAATCTGAGATCTCTTATCAAAACAGCGTAGGGTTTTGTGTTTCTTTCAGTGGCTGATGCTTTTGTTTCATGAGCCCTTCTCTCCATGCTTTCCTGCATGTACTCCTTGTTAGTGTTGCATAAAAGGCTGTCTAAACAGTGGTGCTGTTCTGGTGCAAGGTTTGAAAAAGCCTTCCCAGAGCACATAGATATCATTCCTCCTTGGAGACTGACTGCCACTAGTTGGTAGAACTGGGCCTTTACTGAAGGCCTTGTGGGGGTCTTATGGGAGCCCTTCAGTAAAAGCAGATTGCTAAANCGATGTGGCAGTGACCAGTAAAATCTCATCCAAGGAGCTGCAGGAGCAAGTTGATAAGGAGATGTACTCTCTGTGTCTTCTAGCAACGCTGATGGGTAAGGCTGGCTTCCAGTTGTATTTTGAAGTTGCTTTTTTAAGTAGAAATTACAATCTTACAAAATAGTATTACACGTGTCTAATCTGTAACTGGGGAGCCGGGTAGTGGCTTTATTCATCTTATTAGAACAACAGTTAATGTGCCACCAGTGATTTTTTTTAGTGTTGTGACTTCTTAAAACATGTATGTGAGGTAGTTGTTCTTTGCTATGAAATCCTCTTCAAAAAAATGACTGTTCAGGAGTTGGTGTATTTCCTCTTCTGGCTGTCCCTCTGCTTGTGATACCTGTTTGTTTTTCCAGGGTCTGTAAAGCACACATCTGAGGTGTGTGTGTGCGTGAGCTGCACGCTCACTCTCCCTACATCTCCTTCAGGTTACAGGAAATCAGAGCAGGTGTGAGAAAGGGATGTTGCCTGTCTGCTCATTGGGAGTTTGAGGACTTGGTTCTCACCTTTCTGGGACAAAAAGTTGTAGCATTTCTTCCCACACGGAGTTGTGTTGGTTTAAGCAACTCAGTCCAACATTTTCTCTGTAGCTGATGTACAAATTCTGTGTCAGGATCTGGTCTTTCTAAGGAACCGTGAAACGTGTGATTTCAGAATGCAAGCAGAGGAGCAACTGAAAGTAGTTAAATGCATATTTGAATCCCAAATGTAGATGTGGGGCAGCAAAGCTATGCTTATAAATTGTCATTCTCACACATGGCTGTTAATCGTTCAGAACAAATGAACTCCTGGTTGCCTGTGGTTTTATTTTCCTGTTTGGGCTCAGGAGATTTGGGCCTTCGTTTGTGTGCCAGGCTCTCTGGATAACTAAATATTTTAATGTGGTGACTGACAAAAGGCAGCTTTTCTTGGGCTTGCTTTTATTCTTTATTTCCTCCCCAGCATGTATGAGTGTGCTATTTTGAAATGACTTTTCTTTATGAAGTTGAGCTGTTCTTGCTGTTTAGTAGCAGGAAGCAGAACAATAATTACCATTTGACTGTCTAAACGAGTTGAACAGTAGCATTTGTTGCAGTTGTTTAAGTGGGAGACTTCTCTTCTGCTGGAGGGATTTGGTGTGGCTAAAGCATGTGATGTCTTAGGAACAAAACCATGGCGTAATCACAGAGTGTCATGTCAGAAGTTTGTAATGCAGAACTTTGATTTTTTTTTTTTTCAAGCCTTCTTAGTCCCTCCCATACCTCTGGCAAGAGAAAGCATGCTGAGGCACTCAGCACCTCATCCCACTGACGTCTGTGCTGCCATTCCAAAGTGCAAGAGAGGGTTAGGTTGGGTTTCTTGATTTGAAAATGAAGCTGAGTGTTCTCCTGTTCTCAGGAAATAATCTTGAAAATGCAGTAGTTGGCTTACAAAGAGCTCTGAGGTGCCTTAAAAATATCCGTGATTTCAGCAGGAAGGTGTCTTGATTATTTTTTTTTGTTTGTGTGTTTGTTTTTTACATGTTAATCTATAAACTCCAAGCTGATGTTGTATTCAAATATTAGTTTTTGTCTCTGGCTGTCATTGCTGGGGGATTTTGCTTGGGAAGCACAAGTTAGAATGGAGTTTACTTCCCACTTCCCTGACTGTATCCATGTTGCATTGCTAGTACAACTAGAAGTGGCAGCAAACCATAGAGCAGCTATTAGTAACAATGTGTGTGGCTGTTGAGTAAGATGCTATTTTTATGCAGCCGCTTTGCACATCAGGGCATCATTTTCCTTCAGCACTACTTGTGGAAAAGATCCAGGCAGACGACTACTTCCCATCGTTCTTTTTCAGGTGAGAGACAAGCTTTACAAACTCGAAGTCGTTAACACTTTCATATTAGGGTTCAGGTGCCTGTTCCTCAGCTGCTGTAGTCAGCCTCTGTGGGGCAAGAAACTTCACTGTGCCTCAGTTGTGCTTTTGCACTGTTGGAGAACGTTGCTGCAGAGTTTTGGGAGTCAGCATATCCTGCATGCTCATGCTGTGACTTGTTTTTGTTAAGGGTTCACCTAACTTGGTCAGATTAGAACGTGTAGAGGAGAAATGCTATTGAACTAGCATTGGTTTGGACAAACTTCTTTTGTCTCCCCCTCCCCTGCCCAATGCTCATAGTGAAAGTTTGTATTCAGAGTTCTACAGCTACTCATTCTGGATGTTTGAAAGATATGATTCCATACAGAGGCTGAATTGATTTTTCTTCCCTATTTGAGTTACTGGGATTTTTCCTTTCTGGTCTCAGCTAGACAACTCATTAAAATTTTAAACCTTGCAATTTTATTTTTAATTTGAAAATGAACTTTGGGAAATTAGATACTGTAATTTCTGGACTACTTACCATATTAATCATGAGGGTTTTTTTGTTTGTTTGTTTGTTTTAAAGCTGTCTCCCCTGTTTTTGTTTAGCTCAAAATAGACAGTTCTTCAAGGAAATTGCTACGGGGATTTTAATTCCGCATTAACGTAGTTAAAACATATTAAAAACAGATATAATTACATCCATGCAAAATCACTCTGAGTATGTGCAAGCCAAATATGGCTCTATTTTGGTCAGTTTTTGCATTGATAAATCTATCAGTGCACGTGAAATCCGAATAACCAGGTTTAAATGGATACCAGGATTTGTTTGGAATTAAACAGCCTGTTTTAGAGCCAGCTGGGGCTCCCTGTACCCTGTGCTTACCACCTGAGCTTTTGGTTTGCTTTGCACTCCTGTGTGTCTACTCTGCTGTGCAAAGTGACAGCTTTGGGCACTGACTCACAGAGCTTAGTGGGCACCCACTCCTCCAAGCAGTGCATGGGGCATGCTGGTGAGTAGAGTATGCTTCCTTTGTCGCCATTGCTTGTGCTGTGGGGCTGAATTCTGGTCTGAGGGAGCATGTAGTGCAGTGAGAATAGAGTGGAGAACATCATCTCTGGTAAATGCAGTGTCTGGAGGGAGTTTATAATCTAAATGATCTCCCAGCTGAACTTGTGGCCTGTAAGCATCTTATGTTGTAGACAAAACCAAAACAGTGAAACTCAACTGGGAAAAAAATACATAGACCTTAAACACAGTCCTGTTCAATCCTACCCAGCAGTTACTCGAATCTGGGAAAGTCCAGTTGCAATTGCTTTGGTTATTTTTTGGTGTTTCAATCTGAGATCTCTTATCAAAACAGCGTAGGGTTTTGTGTTTCTTTCAGTGGCTGATGCTTTTGTTTCATGAGCCCTTCTCTCCATGCTTTCCTGCATGTACTCCTTGTTAGTGTTGCATAAAAGGCTGTCTAAACAGTGGTGCTGTTCTGGTGCAAGGTTTGAAAAAGCCTTCCCAGAGCACATAGATATCATTCCTCCTTGGAGACTGACTGCCACTAGTTGGTAGAACTGGGCCTTTACTGAAGGCCTTGTGGGGGTCTTATGGGAGCCCTTCAGTAAAAGCAGATTGCTAAATGCAGCAGCACAGCAGTCTGCAGATAGAGTCAGCTGCTATGGCTGCTGGCTGTGGCTTCCCCAAGCTTCAGCTGAAAACTGTTTTACTGCTTATCAGTGTAGTGGCTATTTTGGTTCCTGTGTGCAGTATTTAAACTGACAGAAGGAAGACTTCAGTTTGTTGCTGCTTGAAGGGAAAACAAAGAGTCACAGCTCGCAATAGTGTGGAGCCATTGCACAGAGAGATGTCCATTTCCAAATGCAAATGAGAACGGGGATGCAGGATTGCAGTGAGCCTCTTTTGAAATAGTGAAAAGTAGGAAAATGTGTTCTCAGCAGTGATTTCCCTCCCTCTGTGCAACTGTATGAAAAAGAGGGAAACTGTGGCAGTAGTGAGGAGGACAGGAGAATGCTCCCTTGAGTTGTTGTTAGTGAGGTCAATGAGAGCTTAGGAGTAGCTTTAAATTCATGAGCAAGTCCAGAGACGAGAGTTGTCAGGATAAGGTCAGGAGATAAGACACCTTCTTAGTAGGTCAGGGGAAGTGAGGAAGTAGCAGGTGGTTTACTGGCTGTGTGCTCTGTCTGGGAAGTGGATGTCTGACCGGATCAGTCTGTCCTTCTAGTGTTTAGTCGGTGAATCTCTGAGCTTGATGTGTGAATGAATGGAATGAAACAGCATGGGTGTGCTCTAATGGAATACATTTATGATGAAGCAGATTGTGTAGGGCTCCTTTGTATAAAATACCTACAGGGAAAGCAGGAAGGTGTGCTGTCCCTTTTTGTAGGGAACAGGCTCTTGAATAATACCTGGAGTTAGATAGGAGAGTGGCACAAGTGTTCTGTGGAGCACAGTGAGCAGGGAGCACACAGGATGTCCTGCCTGGCAGGGAAGGGAGCTGGGGAAGTCGGGCAGTGATGTGACAGCTTTTGAAGCACAGGGCAGTGCTTAGTGCTGCTGCCACAGTGATCCCCTGGCCTCTTACCTGAGGTGGTGGCTGGCACGGTGCCTGCAGGAACCTTGTAGGACATGCAGTGAACAAAAGGGAAGGAAGGCTTCACTCAGTATATTCAGCACAAGTAAGCTATCGTTAATAACTTCTGTTTTGCCCTTAACAACAAGCAAAGAAGTTCTGATGGATGATATTTCGCATCCTCACACCATCCAGCTATCAATATTCCATGCAGAAGTGCACCCACCTAACTTACTGTAGTAGGTTATTTACATTCTCCTGTTTTAATAGAAAACTGAAGCAAATGGTTACTGAGAATTTAATGCCTACAAAAGGGTGTAATTTCTGTTTCAAGTATCTCAATATGTTCCCAGAAGGTTTGATATGAAATGAGGAAAAGCATTTTTGAGTGGATGAATGTCGTTGAATTTCTCTGCATCAGGACAATGGAACTTAATTTTATTTGCTCTTCTTTGTCACTGCACCACGTGTCGCTTCTGCAAGGCAGGTGAATGGTTAGCAAAATGAGGAAAGCAAAATGAGGCTAAAGTGCAGCTCTTACCTCATTTGTTAGGTGCTCTGTCAGGTCACTGCTGTTGTCATCACAGCCAAATTGCTCTGTTCTTTACATCTCTCGATATTCTAGGATGTTTTTATTGCTTTTTATTCTTGTTCTTTTTTTTCTTGTTGTTAAACTTCCAGCAGTATTGAAAGTTGTCACATTTCAATGCCATTTCTGGTGTCTTTGAAAACTTCCACGGGGCTGTTGGGTCCCCAGAATTGCTGTTTCACTTGTAGGTGTCCAGAAGAGCACGGCATGGCCACAGCTCTCACCCAGCTGCCTGCGTGGAGCTGGTGCTGCAGCTGTGGGGTTGCAACTGTGCAGCAGCTATGGGATGGAGACATGGCTTTGGGAAAGGTGTCGGGGTACACAGGTGGCATGCAAGGATGTGTACTTGGATTTTGGAAGAGTGTTAGTCATTTTCTAGCATGAGGAATAGGATGGGAGTGGAGACTTGAGTTCACAGCCGGGCAAAGAACCAGGCGCTGCAGCTTGGATCAAATCAAGTTTGGGAACCTTTGTACTGGAACATAAGAGGTTTGACTTCAGACTGTGGTTTTCTTGAAAGCTGCTCGGTGTCCTGGATTCCTGTTTTATAAATTGCAGTAAGAATTCAAACTCTTAATTGCATTTAAGAGTGAGGATTCAGCTTTTAACTCGAGCAGTTACAACAAATGTGTCAGCCATTGCCTATATTGTTAAAATAGGAGCATTTAATTCTAATGATTGTGTCTGACTTTTACAGGAGAAGATGTTTGGTCCTATGCAAAGGGGCTTCCTCAGCTGTTTCAGCCGGGTGGAGTATTCTACAGCATAATGAAGAAAACCACAGGTATTTTTTGTGTTTGTTTTTTTCCCTTTGTTCGTCTGTTTTCAAACCTTTAACATTGTACCATGCCAATAAATAGCAACTTACATCTTTAATTGTCATAGTATTGCAAGACTCCTTATGCACTGTCTTGTATGTCGAGGGAATCAGATTAAACCTAGTTCATTCAACTTAAATATCTTGTTCTGAAATTGTCTCTATGCCATGCATCTCCATTTGAAGTTACTGACTTGTACAAATAACTTCAGCAAGTCAACTGGAAAGATCAAAAAACAAGAGAAAATCATAGAGACTGTTCCTATTACATATTTAAACACTTGCTGAACAAGGAGTTCATCTTTTTTGTATGCTTCTTAGGAGGTTATTGCATCTTCGAAGTGGTTGGTTGCATTTGTTTTTTGTATTCCTGAAGTTGCTATTCAAAAGGAAAGCTACCCATCCCCTTGTGCTGATAGATACTACATCTTGGGCTACGTGTGGAATAACGTAGCAAGCAATTCAAGTACTGAGTATATTAGGTTTGAGATGGCTATAAAAATGCTACCTACAAAGAATAACATCTGATTCTTTGCAAAGCATGTAGTATTAAGTTCTTTCTTTCATTTGAAGTTTATTTTCTTGTTGATGTCTTTGCATTTGTAGCTTGGCTGTTGTGGTTTCATCTATTATAAAGCTTTCTTTGCTGCTTTCCTACTGAATCTGTGCAGTTTTATCAACTTAACCTTGATTATTTCTAGAAGCGAGTGTTTTATCACGTCATTTCTTTTATGTTTGCAATAATTAAAAACATGTCATGTACTCACTGCGTGCTACATCTCGCTGAGTTACTAGTCTGGGAAATAGAATGGGCATGCAGATGTCTTACAGCAGATCTGCTTTGGTTTAATTTTCTTCCTTTTACTCTGCTTGTACAGTAAAGGCTTTATATTGTTTGTGGCAAGTGACTTAGCTTAAACGATGCCCGATGGAAAGGGCATTCTGGACTGATTGATGATGAGCTGGAGCTGAGAGCCTGAAACAAATGCAAGAGATGCTAACCCAGCTAGTCATTAACTCACAGAAAATGCCTGGCTTAAAAGTTATTTTTGCCACCTGACGTTGTAAGAGCTAAGGCCATGGGAGGTGACATTCCACATTTGTTACTGCATTTCTGTTTGTTCAGGTATCTTGTACTGCTAACAGCTTGGTAGGGAGAACTACAATTTCAGCATTAATGTACTTGCATGATTTTAACATTTTTATAAACTACTTAATTTCCACATCAAGCAATGAACTGTGCAACTTTTTTTTTCACATAAAGAAGCTCCTTACATATTTGTAATGTTTTAGTTATTGCAATAATGCAACTGTTATACTGAATATTTGGAGCAGAGCTGTTCATCTAGCATGGGTACAATCACATTTGATTTAGCAGATCGTGTTTGAGATCTCATTTGGTTTTCAGATTTGATCATGGACATTCCTGCAGCACTTTCTTTTGCAAGTGAAGGTTGAGTTGATAAATTGATGTAGTTCAGTTTTGTTCCTCAGGCTAACATAGGTGATGGGAGTTAAAATTTGCTCTGTAGTGTGTTTTGGCTGATTGGCTATCAGTTCCCACAGACATGCAAGCACGGGAGCTCTGTCTGAAGTTCTTGAAATAAATAAAATATCTGTAGATTCTCTGCAGTTGGAGGAATATGTGTACTGGAAACCCTGGAGGCAGAGTGGGACAGGTCATTTGGTTAATCAGCTTAAAAACTGTTCAAAAACATCGCATATTATTTGAGCAACCTTTTTATTGATGCTTAGAATAGTTGTTTTGACTGCGTTTTAGATAATGTAGAAGAAGGGTTTTGTTGACGTTTTCTAATCTGTGCAATTCCTTTTTCTTTTTTTGTGATCAAAAAGTTGGAAAAGTGATTTATTTTTTGTTTGAGACAGCAGTTTCAGAACTGAAGTGTTCCTAGTGAACTCTCAATTTTAGCACATCTGTCAAAATATAAGCAGAATAATGAAACAAAATACTATGTCTCATGTTTGTTTTGTGAAGGTTAATACTTTAAATCTCTAGGACTGCTGAGTGTAGGAAGCTTGAAGCATTGTTGTTTATTTAGCAACACTTTCTCTCCGAGAAGGCACAAAATAAAGAGTACCAACTTGCTGAGGTTTAGTTGTGGTTGTACATACCAAACCCTGCTATTTTAACCAGTATGAAAGGGATCTTAAACAATACTTCCCCAGAAGTATTCTCTTTGGATGTTTCCTGCAGGTGGGTTTGGAGGTTTTTCTGGAGGGGTCACAGGGAAGAGCTTTGGGTGATGATGGTTTTTGACTCAAGTTGTTTCTTCAACTTCTGTTGCAGTAGAGCTGCAGTTCCTACTGAGTTAGTTATTTTATTTAGTAGTACTACAATCCTGTCAGTTCATTAGAATCAGCACAGAAAGCAGCAACACTCTGAATAGCGACATCATATGGTAATTGTTTTTCCACAGCAGCAAAAAGTTTATTTTCTGTGGTTTGGATGCAGTAGTTTTAAATGCAGTAATTGCTGTGTGCTATGAGCATTCCTTACGATAGCATTTGGAATAACTTCCTTTTTTTAATCCTTCTAGGTTTGGTTGATGGCAAGCACTGTACTTTTCCACATCTGCCTGGTAAAAACTTTGTGTATAATGCAGCAGAAGATCGATTAGAGCTGTGTGTGGATGCTGCTGGGCACTTCCCTGTGGGTCCTGATGTCGAAGACTTGGTTAAAGAGGCCTTAAGTCAAGTGCGAGCTGAAGCTACTTCACGGAGCAGGGAAGCAAGTCCAACTCATGGAATGCTGAAGCTGGGTAGTGGTGGAGTAGTGAAAAAGAAATCTGAACAGCTCCATAACATAACTGCATTTCAAGGAAAGGGCCATTCCCTAGGAACTGCATCTAGTAGTCAACAGCATGATCAAAGAGCCAGGGAGACACCACTTTTAAGAAAGCATAGCACAGAAACGGACTTCAGTCCTGCTAAAATTGAGCCTTCTGTATTCCCAGCTGCTTCTGGTAAGAGTGAGCTGATCCGAATAGCTCCTGGAGTTGTGACAATGAGAGACAGCAGGCAGCTCGACCCTACTTTGATTGAGGCACAGAGAAAAAAGTTGCAGGAAATGGTCTCTTCTATTCAGGCTTCAATGGATAGACATTTGCGGGATCAGAATACAGAGCAGTCAGCATCAGTTGATGTATCTCAAAGAAAAGTAGAGGCAGTGAGTTCAACTGCTAAAACTGGGAGCTTTCAGGCTGGCTTGCCCGAAACGTTTTCTGCACCAGGTGGTACTGAACACTTGAATACTGAGTCAGCTGATGATAACATGGTGAATTCTGTGGGAACAACTTTCCCTGCGAGGTCTAAAGCACACAAGGGAAATTCTGTTGAGGAGCTTGAGGAGATGGATAGTCAAGATGCAGGAATTACTAACGTAACTGAGCCAATGGATCACTCTTGATAGATTAAAAAGCTAATAAAGGTAGAAGAAATTACTGTTCAAATGTGATGTTTATTGGCTGGGCCACTCAAAGTGATTAGTTATTAAATCTTGTATGTATGTCAAAAAATTATATCATCTTATTCAGTGCATGATAAGCAAGTGTGTGATCGGCAATAGCTTTTAATATTACCATACTGCTACCCAGGCTGGCTCTGTTACCTGTAAATTAGTTATTAGGAAATGCACTGAGATGAATATCTGCTGTAATGTGGGTTATTGAAAGTTCTTTGTAATTTTTAATTCCATGTAAGTCTTAAAATTGAAGCCCATGCGAGATTCTTACCGTGCTAGTTGAGGCTACTGGAAAGGCTAAACCAGGCAAAACTAGAAACTTGACAAGGTTAATCCTGTCCCAGGTACTTACTACCGCTCAGAAATACACTATAAACATCAACTACAGATAAATTTCAGAAAGCAATTGAAACTAAAATTATCTTAAGTTTTACAATGTGGCGTATACATTAATTAATTGTACTGGCACTTCCTCAGATGTAAAAACATCTTCATTCATACAGCTGTATACACTTGTCAGAAATCTTGGAATGAGTGTAAATGTAGTGAGTTCTCATTTCTGCATATGTCAGTTGAAGCAAGTTAGAAAAGTGTACGATGAAGATAAAGTGAACGTGGTGTGGTTATGCATGGCTGCCTGAGCCAATGCAACCGTTTGGATGCTCTGTTTTATTTCCTCCCAAATACTGAGCTGGTTCAGATGTTTTACGATTTTAAATGCAACAACAGGAGAGAAGGAACTAATAATAGCTGTCCTCTTCAGAGCAAATTAGTGATTTATTGGAAGGAACAACTCTCTAAAACACGTTTTCCTCAAGTGCTTGCTAGTAGTTGAGCTTTTGGAAGCTCGCTGTTTACTCAGTGGCAACAAGGGATGTAACAAGGAATACGTGTTGTTTCATTGACCATAAAGATTACCCGCCTCTACTGGCTTCAGGTTGTGATGCAAATTTCCCCGCATCCATAGCGTTCTAGCTGGTATCCACTTAAGTAGTGTGTTCATCTGACCTGCAGTGCTAATGTTTGAGAAGGAGCCGTTGTGCTTGCTCCCTAAGGATGGAATGTTTATCTGATATTGCACTTTGCTTCCTATCTTCATGGTCATATTTAAGTGCACTATTGTTGCTTCTTCTAATGGTAGAATAACATTGAATGGATGAAAGATGTTAATACAGCTTCAAAGGAATTAAGAACATCTAAATACTGAAGTCAGTGTTTGTGCACACGTGGGTTTTTACCCGTTCACAAATGTTTGTGTTGTATATGTTTGTATTCAGAAAAGTCTCCACTTTTTACATTTCTAGTCACTTAAACCATTCTGAGCATTAGTGTGCTGAAGTGCCCCACGAGGATTTAGTTTTGTATGTGGAAAAAAAAAATTAACCAGTCAAAGGTTAGCCCCCATTTTGTCCAAGTTAATTGGAGTTCCTCTCTCGACTAACTTCTTACGCAGAGGGAGTGCATATGTAGCAATTTAGTTCACTGCTCATAGGTAAAATAGGAGAATCACATTTTCACAAATACGTGAAAAAATTAAAGGCCTCGTATCTGTAAGTTGGTGACTTGGCAACTTGAAATGTACCAAGTAATCTGGCACACCAGAACTGACCTTGCTGATGCACTGATTAACTGGCAGCGCTTATTCAATGAGAAACAGGATGCGCATGCAGCAGCTGGAAGCTCGCCATGACTTCTGAAAACATTTTGTCTGCCATGAATCAGTCTAGCTGTCTGAAGGCTGTGTATATAAAGTGTTGAGCAGAGGATTGTGCTTTGTCACAGTGAGGTGTAGAGAAGTCTAGCAGTGGCATGTTCCTGGGAAGGAGCTTAAGTGAGATGGGGCCGAGGGGAAGGAGTCACCTGAATCTTCAGCATTTTAGAGAAGATGACTATCACTTTGACACTTTTAACCTTTCCTTTAGAAAAATCTTCCTCAGCTAAAAAAGATAACGAGCACTGTATATGAGAGAATTTTAATTTTGAAATAAATTGAAGTATTTATTGCACATCATCCTTATTCCAAGGAAAGGTGCTTACTTTAATGCCTTTGTGGTAGGAGTGCAGAAGTTTGCGTGCCTTTTACTGTGTAAAGAGGAAGGCTTGGTTTGATTTTGACACGCTTCCCATTTCAGCAGTAATTTGATATTTTCAATCTTAACTAAATAGAAATGTACTTGGTTTGATTTTGACACGCTTCCCATTTCAGCAGTAATTTGATATTTTCAATCTTAACTAAATAGAAATAGACACAGATAATAGCTCTGTTTGACTCGCACTTACTGTCATCTCTGGGATCCACTAATCTCATGTAGATTGGAATTCTCCAGTTCCTAAAACAAAATGGTCTCACAAGGGAATGGTAAAATGGTGTCAAAATTACAATATCTGCTGATGTGAACTCTTTTGGTGTCATGTAGGATTGTGCATTTTTTGGTGCAGTGTTCTTATTTCACATAGCTTTCTCACGCATTTAAATATTAGTGTTTTTGAGAAAGATGGCTTTTGATACTCTCAAGTAAGGCTAAGTTTCATCTACATGCTGGCAAGATGTGTAACTGTACAGGAGAAGTGAAATAAAGAACACTGAAGTGTAAATTTGAACAGATGTTTCATTTAATTGCTACCAGTGGATGCAGTTGTAATTTGAAATAAATCAGTGTGCCTGTATAGCAAGCACCCACGTGCTTGGTAACTTCCCTGTGAGAGTCAGGAAAACCGTGGTGGGGTGTGAGGGCAGGGAAGGTGTTGACTCACTGTGGATGTGAAGCCCCCATGAACAGGGCTTCTGAAATGATTTGAAATGTACATCTTCCTCCTGAACAACAGCATCAGAGAGCAACCAGCCCAACTTCTTGCTACTCTATTGCCTCTGGATTAGCCTGTGGCTCTACGTTCTCTTTGAGTGCTTGCCTTGGTTACTTTCTTGTCTAGGGGCCAACCACCTTTTAATACAGTGTCTCATGACAAAGAAGACTTAAATTACTTGAAAGTTTTAAAATTTGCTATGGCTTAGTAGGTGTAAGCTAAGTGAGAGATGCCTACTGAAAACCCAGGCCCAGTACAACAACCCCACCACCCAAAAGCACAAATAAAAACCCATATGGGAAACCCCAGGAGAATGAATCGGCTTTGGAGGCAAACACGAGTTTCTTACTACTTAACATACCTTAGTCAGGAAGGTTGATTTTTGATACTCCTGTTTCTCTGAGAATTACTTGGATTTCAGTGAAGGGAAAAGAAGCGGCAAGTTCTCAGATGAAATAACATAAATAGGTTTGGGATGTCTTCAGTGTTACAGACACAAAACAGCAACGTATGTTTTTGGTTGCGATATACACAATGTGAACTGGACGTGGTCTCCAACAGAACGCTCTAGCAGCTTCCCAGAGGCACAGCCCCATGCGTATACAGCGGGCATACTTTCAAAATGAAAATATTTAATCACAAATCTTTGAAGAAGCAGAATCCGTTATCACTGTCCCGAGGTCAGCAGGGTTCATTGCTGCTGTCTCAGTTTCTTGTGGAAATGTCACTTAATAAAATTCATAGTACACTTACGGGTTGGAGAGGTATGCTCAGGCTGAAATGTAAGGGATCAGAAAAGAACGTTTTAAGAAGATTCCACTGATACCTCCGCATTTGTTTGGCTCCCATTTTTAAAAGAGCAAAATTTACACACTGTTTTAAAAATAACCTGAATTTGATCCCTCTGTATAAAACAAAAGGAAACAAACAAACAGCCAACAGCACCAAAAGAGGAAGCGATTCCTTTGATTTGCTTGTGAATATCAGTTTAACTTCTTAAACCTGAAGAAGCTGCTTTATGATGCTTAGAGTGCAGGATTCCCTCTGAGCCCTTACACCTGCGGTTGAGCAATAAAAGGTTGGAATGAGTGGTATTTTCAGAATTATTTTGTTTAATGGGGATTATTGTCAAGAAATGAAAGAGTGCACTTTTAGGAGGGAATGCTATTTAAAATGTATAAATAAGTATTAATAGTGTATATATTTAGCAAACAAATCTTTTTAAACAGTAAGTGCTTTACATGTGGAATTAAAAAGAAACTAGCGTAGAAATTCTACCATCTTCACAGCACTGGCTGTTATCCAGCATACTTTGGTTCTGTTTTATTTGTGATTGCTGTACTAATTATATTTGATTTTTTTATTTGTAATGTAACAATAGTGTATTATAACAGTATATAGTGTATTATATTACACTTCACTGTACAGTATTTGGAATTTCCTTTGATTGCTATATTAAAACTGTAAGTTAAAACATTTGCTTTGGCTTTATAAGATGCAACTTTTATCTAACCTTTCTCACGTTAGCCTTTTTAATTAACACTGATTTGGCTACAAAATGAGTGAGTTGTAATTACTTTGTCTTTCTCATTCTACATATAAATTGCTTTCTCCTTGTGTACATGAGTACCGGTATGGAGGTTGAAAAACTGGTACAAACACTGGTAAGGTAAGCTCCCATCATCCATCTTGCTTTGGTTACATTTCTGCTTAAAAGGATTTTTGAAAGAATAATTATGGAAAGCTTTCCAGATTTCACACACCCATTCTAAATATTTCATTAAACACATGGGACCTTTGAATTCGAGAGACGTCTACAAGCAGATTTTTATATATTTGAGAGCAAAATCTGAGCCTTCTACCAGTTTGTCACCAACAAGAAGGTGCAGGGAAATGCTGAACAAATGCTGCCGTGCATGGTTTGAAACACTGCTCAAAATATATTTTAAACCACAATTTAAAGACGTGTATGTATTATATCAATGTGAATGGTATAATTTGGAAGAACCAGGCTTTTCAAAATTTGGCAGTACATGCAGAAGAACATATTGACAACTACTTAAATTATCTCTCTGCTTATTCCATTAGCTAAATATGCTATTTTGTTTCAAAAAAAAATTGGCTATAATTATATCTTTCGAGCCTACAAAGAAGTCTTATAATCCATCTGTGAAACTTGTGCTGCTTCTTCCTGTATTTATTGAAAGACCTTAATTCAAAATGAGATAGCATTAAAATGTTCTTTAAACTGATGGATTTCAATGTACTGAGGTCATTTTGGTTGTGTGTCCTATCACGAAAAATGGATAATTATCCTTTAAAAGATTTGTATTTTAAAGGCTTAAATGCCTGATGCAAAGCTAGTCAGTTATTTATCTTTTTTAATGCAGAATTTATAATCTAAACCCAAACCATACTGTATGAAGCAATCAAGAATGCTTTAAAATGCTTTTTCTTTTATTAATTTTATTAATCAGTGTATATCTAAACTTTGTTAGATTACAGCTCTTGATTTTTTTCTCCCCCTCCTTCAGCCTCCCATATGTATATAGCAAATCTAATCTAAATATCTGGTTGCAAAGTATCATCTTCTTGCCAGAACAAGACCCCCACAACTGATTTTTTCCATAGGATCAGGATGAGAATTGATCTTGGATGTTCATCAGCAAGTGTAGAGTGTCAATGAAGTATGAAGTGTTCTGGGTATGATGGAGAGTCACTTCAAATATATTTTGACTGAAAAAGTTAATAGAAACCGTTGCCTTGCTTGTCGTGGAGTTCATTTTATTGATGCTGGAATACATCTTGGCTTCTACTGATTTGTGATGCTTTAAATATTTATTTTTTTATGATAGGTGAAGAAAAGTAGTAATGCTTGAATCCATAATGAACTTGATGGCAATGCAGCTGTTGCAGAAACCTGGGTCTCAGAGGTATTTGAATTAAATGGGTAGCTCTGAAAGTAATTCTACTTCATAGAATCATAGAATATCCGGAACTGGAAAGGACCTATAACTATCATCGAGTCCAACTCCTGGATTCACACAGGACCACCCAAAAATCAGACCGTATATCTGAGAGCATTGGCCAGATCCTTCTTGAACTCTTGAAAGCTTGGGCCATGTCTATTGCCCTGAAGAACCTGTTCTGGTGCCTGAGCACCTTCTGATGTAGAACCTTTTCCTGTTACCCAGCCTGAACCCTCCTTGTTGAAGTTCCAGGCTGTCCTTTTAGGTCTTGTCACTGTCACTAGAGAGCAGTGATCAGCACTGTCCCTTTGCCTCCCCCCCCACACCCTGCCCCCACCCCATGAGGAGCTGTAGGTGCTGTGTGGACTCCCTTCAGTCTCCTCTGTTCTGGACTGAACAAACCAAGGGACTTCAGCCACACCTCATACCTCTTCCCCTCTAGACTCTTCACCATCTTTGTAACTCCCATTTGGACACACTGTAATAGCTTTGTTTGTATTGCGGTGCCCAAACCTACATACCCTGAGGCCACACCAATGCAGTATAGAGGGGATCAATCTCTTCTCTCAACTGGCTGGCAATGGTGTACTTAATTTACCCTGGATATGACTGGCTTCCCTGGCTGCCTGTGCAAACTCATGTTCAACTTACTGTCTACCAACATAGCCAGAACCCTTTCAGAGTGGGGTTGCTCTCCAGCACCTCATCCCCCAGTCTAGATATATAGACAGGGTTCCTCCTTCCCAGGTGCAGAATCCTGCACTTGTTCTTGTTAAACTTCATGCTGGCCATTGCCCAGCTTTGTAATTTGTCTAGATCTCTGTGCGTGGCCTCTCCACATTTGGTGGAGTCAGCAGCTCCTCCTAACTTAGTATCAACAACAAACTTGCTCAAAACAACTACTAGTCCTACATCCAAGTAATTTATGAAAACATTAAAGAGAACTGGCCCTAAAATGGAGCCCCAAGGAACTCCACTAGTGGCTGGCTGCCAGCCTGATGTAACCCCATTTACTAACACCCTTTGGGCCTGACCTGTCAGCCAATTGCTATTTATTCATTTCCATGGAGACTATGGCAGCTACAACAAGTACAGTAACACTATTTGATAGAACAAATTCTCAGCTACAAAATACTATTTTTCAGTGCAGTCACCGCTGTTATCTATGCATTTTTGCCAGCGACAAACAAGAGCCTACATGCTGTGCTGGTGAAAATCTGTGCCAGTAGAGGTGATCCTTTGTCGCCACTGCTGGAACACAACACTCACCTTCTCATTGTGCTCATGTTCACCTTTTGGGCTTCATTAATGCTCAGCAAGCTCCAATTCAGTGGGTGCCATTGTTGTTTTTTTTTTTTTTTTGCATGGGGGAATTCAACGACACAACTCTGCTTCACACATGCTTCCATGTCAGATGCCATTTTGTCAGACNAATTCAACGACACAACTCTGCTTCACACATGCTTCCATGTCAGATGC
>VXAB01012285.1:5673-17179 GCA_013399175.1 Odontophorus gujanensis
CGGCTGAGGGAGCTGGGATTGTTTAGTCTGGAGAAAAGGAGGCTCAGAGGGGACCTTATTGCACTCTACCACTTCCTGAAGGGGGATTGTGGTGCGGAGGGGGTCAGCCTCTTCTCCCAGATTACTAGTGACAGGACGAGAGGGAATGGCCACAAGTTGCGCCAAGGAAGATTTAGATTAGATTTGAGGAGAAACTTTTTCTCTGAAAGAGTGGTCAGGCACTGGAATGGCCTGCCTAGGGAGGTGGTTGAGGCACCATCCCTAGCGCTGTTCAAGAAGCGTTTAGATGAGGTGCTAAGGGATTTGATTTAGTAGTTTAGTGGGTAGGGGTGGTGATAGGAGGATGGTTGGACTAGATGATCTTGTAGGCCCTTTCCAACCTAATGCATCTATGAATCTATGAATCTATGAATTCTGATGAACTCTCGACCATTCCTTATGTATTATAAACCACTATATTTGCTTTTTACTAATTCGGCTTCCATGAGCAACTAAAAAATGCTAGTGTGTACATATTTACATATACAAATGTATATGTATTCACATTTAACTGAAAGGATACTCACTGAGGATGCTACCCTCAGTAACAGCTTACTCAAAAATCATACAATCTCAGCAATTAAAAAGATTTTATCTTTAACGAAACAGCAAAATTCATTACATATTTTATTGCAGAGCATCACTGATAAAATACTGCTGCACTGGCCCTTCTGGGAACTCAGATCTGGCAGCGGTAGTTAATTGCCTTCAAGAGGAACATAAGTAGCCTTGGAGAGGCTGCAGCATCTCTTCCTCCAACCAAACAAATTAGGCTGCAACAGAGAAAGGACTGGACAAAACACAGGCATTGTTTCCTTATTTTCTACTAACCACCTACCATTCACTCCTCACAAAAGATATTATCATGCATATTGTCTATCTTTCTTATCTTTCTGTTGTCTATTCACTTGTCCTAGAAATAGAATTCAGAAATAAGATCATGGCTACTGAAACTTATCCTGCTGAACCTCTGTGCCTTGATGTGTTATGGAGAGGAAAGTAGAAAATTTTAAAAATCAAATACAAAGTGAGGGAAAGCTTACTGCCTTTTAATGGATAAACAAAGCAATAAAAAAGAAAGATGTACTTTAATGGCAAACAATACACAATGAACACATTTCTTTCACAGCATATATACCCCATCTACAGAAATAAAGGAAAATGTCACATTCAGGCAGACTTAAAGTTGACATTATTTCTAGAGACAACATAAATGGGAGACAATTCAATAAGCTTTGGGATAAGGCAATAAACACTACTCAGCCTCAACTGACCTAGCCAACACCTTGTGAGGTGTATGAACTTTTCTGGTGTGGATTTCTATCACCAGAAACTCAACTTAACAGAGGAGAATTTGTTCTACTTAAACTTGTTTCATAACGTTTTACCTAAAAAATGTAGATGTAGTTTTATAAAAATATAATTTTAATTTACACTAAGTAAAATAAACCATAAAAGAAGTATCCTGCTTAATTACAACTCCACTGAGGAGGTGAATCCTTTGACTACTAGCATATGGTGCAGCCATTCACCCATGCCGTATCCTTATCTCTAAATTGGAGGGATATGTGTTTGAAGGATTTAATACTTGAGGCATAAGGAATCTGTTGGATGGCTGCAGCCAGAGGGTTACTGTCAATGGTTTTATGTCCAGACGAAGGCCAGTGATGAGTGGTGTCCCCCAGGGGTTCGTCTTGGGACCAATATTCTTTAACCTCTTTATCAGTGACATAGACAATGGGACCAAGTGAAGCCTCAGCAAGTTTGTGCATGTAACCAATCTGAGCAGTGCAGTTGATATGGCAGAAGGCAGGAATGTCATACAGAGGAACCTCAAAGGGTGGATCTATGTAAACCTAATGAGGTTCAACAAGGCCAAGTGCAAGGTGCTGCCTTTGGGCTGGGGCAATCCCAGATACATGTACAGAACAGTAGAAAAATTCACTGAGATTATCCCTGTCAAGTAGGGCGGAGGGATCCTGGTAGATGAAACACCTAACATGAGCTAGCAGCTCATAAGACCAACTGTATCCTGGGCTGAAACAAAAGAGGGGTAGCCAACAGGGAAGGGAGGTAATTGTCCAGCTCTACTCTGCTCTCATGAGGCTGCTCCTGGAGTACTGTGTCCTGGGGCCCCCACACAAGAAATATGCGGGGATTTTGGAAAGGGTCGAGAGGAGGGCCATGAAGATGATCAGAAGCCTGGAGCATCTCTCCTGCAATGACAGGTTGAGGTATGAACAGCACAAATCAAAGGATAGCCTGAATACTTTTATACTCATCACCTATCCTCCTTCTGCAAATGGAAGAATAAAAGAGAAAACATTCTTACAACTAACCTTCCACTTAGTTTGATGTTCTTTAGTTGTGTACCTGTTGTAACCGTTGTGCTTCAGTATAACATGCAATTTAGTGTGGATGGAGGGAGGAAAGGATTCAGCTGTGAGGAAGCTTCTGGCTAACAAATGTGACTCACATATGATTCACTTTTCACATTCTGGTAGTTTTGAAGTAGCAAAACACTTCAAAGTTTGGGAATGAAAAGTCAAAGAATGCAAAGTGGAGTAACCACTAGTAGAGCCATCCTTCAGCTCAACTGTTGTTTTCAATTTTATTATGACACCACAGAGAATTTGTAACTGGTTTGTATTTCCTGAATCTGATTTTTATTATATCTTTTTCTAAAAGTTTCAGCCATGGTAGGTTATATTACCATAAAAGAAACAGACTGTTTCATTATTCAAATATATTTCAGAGAAAGAGAGATGGGAGGGTGTCCAGATTAATACATTAAGAACATAAATTCTAGAAAATGTACACAATGACAGTTTGAGGACGTTGTGTAGATCAAGAATGGATACTACCTGACTGATTAGCATAAATATACATGCCCAAATCCCATTACTATTCTGTTCTGCATTCCATTCAAACCAAATGCCAGATTGTTCATCATATTTGTTGAGCAGAAGTACACTACTCACAACTTCACATTTCACAAATAAGCTTAATCTTTCCCTCTTCTCTCTCCTCCATTCCTTTTTTTAATTTTTTTTATTTTTTTTCTTAGCGTCTCAGACATCTGATAAATTTCACATTAACATTTTTAATAGTCTTATAAGATACTAAAGGAAACTCAGTTATCCATCAATGTGTGGTCATCCTGAGAAAAGAAGGCTTTGATACACAAAGAGATCTTAGTGAGTCAACTTGTATTTTCTGGATTAGTGCACTGAATTTTGTAAGGGCTATGCAACTTGCTGTTTTTGGCTGTTACGTACATATAGCCAGCTATTTTTAAAACTTCATTAGTTCATAATTGCTGCAGTAAACTATTGTGTGTCCACTTCTTAACATGCTAGGCATTGACAGTGTTGTCTCACATAAAATTTCAGGGGAAAAATTCAAGTGAACATAATAGCACTCTTTTACAATTATTTAAGGAAACCAGTCCACAAAATTATGCTCCCATTCTACAAAAATGGTTTCTGGACTGAATTTAAAGAAGTGGAAATCACGTTAACAACTGCATTAAAAAATCAGAACCCAAACCTCAAGACATACCAAAATCAAGCAAGCAAGCAAAACTTACTCCAGAAAGTCACAAAAAGCAAACTTTCTTCTCTAATGACAGTTTCAGAACATCCTGTAAATGTAACCTAAAGGGTATATTCATTGTTGTTGTTCATCTTAGTTGTGGGAAAAAAAAAAAAATCTAAAACAATAGCCAGAGCTTCTCTGTGTAAAACTATTGTGTTTCATTGCCTTTAAAGCCAATTTATATCACCTATATATTGAAGCCAAATTTTCTACCATTTCATTAACTTCTGTGGCATATCCAAACATTCACTCACTTCTTAGTGCTGCTCAGAGAATAAACAACCCTGTCATTAAACACTGAAATTATGCTGTGAAGAACTCTTAGGCAAAATTATAGATTCAAAATTATAGGGTTTACGCTTTATAAATTCTCACTATTTTGTATATGCATGATTTTCCACATCTAAAAGATGGTTCCAACTGTCTCCACAGAATACTATACCTAAGCACTATATTTTTAGAAATTATGCATTCACAAAATTAAACAACTTCATTCTTGAGATGAAGATGACGACATTACATAGTGATAAAAAGAAAAAAGAAATTACCCAGTATGGTGAAATTCTCAGTTCAAACAAGGTAAACAAATCCAACGGAAACAAATGCAAAGGCCTACACCTAGGCAACTCGTGAAGTTTTAAAAATGCTTCTGTGCATGTATGTGGTGGCTCTGAGATGAGAGCAAAGCACACAGGCCTTAAAACAAACAAACAAACAAAAAAAAAACAGACAAAAAAACAAACATGCACTCATATAGGCTGAAGTTCTAGTGGAAAAGTTGACAAAGAGAGATGCCTACAGCAGTAAATGTTAAAGGCTACCTGGAGTATAGTGTTGCTAGCAGCTGGAGGGAGCTTATCCTTCCCATCTGTTCAGCTCTGGGGAGATATATCTGAAATACTGGCTTCAGTTCTGGGCACCCCAGTATAAGAAGATGTGTCCAGCACAAGACCACAAAAATGAAGATGGAATTGGAGTGACACTCACATGCAAAGAAGCTATAGTGGACTGGGACTTTTCTGCCTGGAGAAGAGAGGACATTGAAGAGGCAATCACAGTCTTCTCCGTGGCAATGAGAAAAAGTTTCATCTGAACATGAGAAAGTACTTTTCTACTGCCATGGTGTTTGAAGAGAGGCAGTAGAGTCTTTGTTTTTGGAGACACACAACATGGAACAGAGCATGCTACCGGGCAACTGACTCTGCTTTAAGCATGGAGGTTTGGACCAGTGATGCTGTGAGGTGTCTCCAAACTCAGCCTTTCTGTGCTTCTGTGAAGGAATAACGTCACTGCTATGTGTAATATATCAGTGGGGTAGATAACGCTATTTTTCTCCACTTTATATTTTAAGGTGATCCTAACTGATATGTGAACAAGAAAACTTTTTCCAGACCTTAAATCAACACAATTTCAACATTTTAGTTCAAAGACAATGGTTTACACTCTCAGCGAATTAGGATTCTATGAGTCCTGGCCTTCAAGTAAATGTTTCTGGACTACTTTTAAAACTTTTTCTAACTACTCGCCATCATCTTTGGAATCACAGAATGATTCTCTTTTTCTCTTGGAAAGAGTCCAGCACAGGGCCACAAAGATGGTGAAGGGCCTGGAGCATCTCCCCTATGAAGAAAGGCTAAGTGAACTGGGTCTCCTTAGCCTTGAGAAAAGAAGACTGAGAGGGGACCTGATCCAGGTTTATAAATATCTGAGGTGTGGAGGACAAAGTGGTGAGGCCAGACTCTTTTCAGAAGTGTGTGGAGACAGGACAAGGGGGAATGGACAGAAACTGCAGCACAGGAGGTTCCGCACGAATGTGCACAAGAACATCTTCACGATGGGGGTGATGGAGCACTTGCACAGGCTGCCCAAGGGGGGTTGTGGAGTCTCCTTCTCTGGAGATATTCAAGACCCACCTGGACGCCTACCTGTGCCACCTGGTGTAGGGAACCTGCTTTGGCAGGGGGGTTGGACTCGATGATCTCTTGAGGTCCCTTCCAACCCCTATGATTCTATGATGCTATGAGGTATCCAATCAGTGACATTTTCTGTGTATCACTATGAAACAGTGATTCTTTACTTGTTTTGAGTGGTAGACTGCTGTGTACATATCTGGCATGGAGAAGTAAGGGAAGAGGAAAAAAAAAGGAAATGATACTTTCAGACAAATGCATATTGAGGAGACTTCTGTGTGTGACTAGTCCAGAATCCTGCTCAAAAGCTGAAAATCAGATCAGGCTGCTCTGAGTCTTGTTTGGTCAGATTTTGAAGACATCCAGGTATAGAGGATTCACACCCTCTAAAGGCAAGAAGAGACTGGGGATCAAATTTATCTCTGTCACTAAATAGTACATTCAATAAATAATTTTAATTGGAAACAAGAACTGCCAAAAAATAAAAATAAAAAAAAAATCAGGAAAGCAGGAAATTTGGAACAGATTAAAAGTGCAATTCCACCACACAGTAAACAATTAATTAATTTAGTGTCTTGAAACACGATTGAAACCAAGGAATTAATTAAAACTGCAATACAGAGCGAACAGACTTTGAGCAACACTATTCTGAATTGCAACTATCAGTACTGAATTACACTTCTTAAGAGATAAATCAAATACCAATTTCCAGGTAACTTTTAGCAAAAAAAAAAAAAGATTCTACCGATATGTACCTTGTGGGGGTGATACCAGAAAATGCCAGATAATTTCATAGCAACTACATGTCTTGCCTTTTGGTGCAGTCAATACCAAGCACAAATTTTCACTAATAGAGATGCAGATCAGAGAAAATATGGCAATCAAAGTTTCCACTAAATATCTTCAGATGGGTGTGAAACTGCTGCTGTTCTGAGAACGACTATAAATCACCTCCATGGTTTGTTTGTTTGTTTTTAACCAGTAAAAGTACCAGTAACCTGACAATGAAGTAAGCATGGATATACAAGTCACTTCTCCATAAAAATCCCAAATTTCTTCCATAGCTCAGTCTAGGAAAGTCTTACTGCAACTATCTGCTTTGTAATATCATTAGATGACAATATTTGACTTTTGCTTTATTCTACAACTATTTTGTTAAGGCTGCATCCATTGCTAATTCATGCATTTTGACTTCAAGAACAAAAAGAACAAAAAATCCTTCAGTTGCCTACGTATGTTGCCCCCTACTAGATACTCCAGAAAGAAAACACTGCCCCTGCAGAGAGCTTAGAGCGAATACTACAGCAACCAGCAGGTTAAGAAGAGAACTTGAGAAGAAAACACTCCTCTTCTACTAGCTCAGTAGACCAACGATTCTATTTAAATTACAATAGCTCTCTCCCCACAGAAACCAAGGCTTTAAACATTTTTTGCAAAATTAAATATCACAATTAGGCATAACCACCACAGCCCATTACACAATTTGTTTGCAGTAATGTGGCAAGCTGCCTACTGTTTAGACATGCATGCTTCCTGGTGCATTAATTCTATACAAGATATCAGCTGCATGTTAATACTAACTTCAAAAATGAAACAAAATTAATACTAACTTCAAAAATGAAACAAAATTAATACTAACTTCAAAAATGAAACAAAATTAATACTAACTTCAAAAATGAAACAAAACGCTTGTCATGGCACTATATAAACTTCAGTATCTACAAATGTCCTTCTTAGTATGAATTACCTACTACAGCCTGGGAGATTTCCATTGCCAGTTGTAATGTGAGTTATCTTAAAGATGGCACTTTTAAGAATAGTATAGAAGATGGTATATTTAGTTAGGTCTATACAGATGGTATACAAATAATACAAAAGGAAAAATGGCTCAACTTTAGATGGAAAGGCTTGCAGTGAACTCCACACGGGAGGGATCTCCAAGAAGAGATCCTTTCCTGGTGGTGGTCAGCCCTTAAATGGGGCTTGGGGAGAGGTGGAGCCAGGCTCCACCCCTTCCAATCACACAGGTATTATTACCTCCACCTGTGCCCCCATGGCTGACTCAATGCTCACCTCAGGTGACCAATCAGTGGTTCAGGCCGTGATTCAACAGTTCCCTTACACCAGTCCATTCTGCCACTTGCTTACTGTGGATGACAACATTCGGACTTAGACACTAAGATCGAGTTAAACGCAGATTGGTCATGCTCATTGAGCATGGTTTCCATGGGATCAGAGAGTACCTCGTTTCAGTTCCTGCATTGGTTTTGAGGCTTTTGAGGTTGCACTGCTCATTTGTTGAAGTTTCTAAAAACTTTGTATTTCTTCCTTCCATGCTCGATGGCTCAAGCCAGAGTAAAAGAGAGTCAAATGGGGCCATCATCTCAGTGTTTGCCAGTGGATCTTCTACAGCTCCTGTGCTGAAAATATTTTTTCTTCGCAGCAGAGGCTGTTACACCTTACCAAATGTAACAAAGATGCTAGAAGAGGTTCTCTACTGACTTCTACTCACTATGTAAATAGAACGCTTGAGCTTTCGTATGTATGAATGAAAATTGATCTTATTTTGCTGTTTTATTACATGAGATTAGAAATAGTGAACACCAGAAAATTCCAGAAATTTACTGGGGAAAAATAAAACTCAAAAAATCACTGACTGGATTCCCTCTTCCTCATTCACTATGATCTAAGACATTTTCAAAGTCACCAGATGCTTATCTAGCACTCTCCGAAATGTGTGCAATCCCAGCTAATTTGGAGGTCTTCCTGCCACTACAAATACACCACTTTTATAAAGCTTAGAAATAGCAGAGTGTCTTCTGAGTCAGCTCACAGCACTGAGAACACAAATCCTGTGTCTCATGTCAGGAATATTTAACTGGAAATATATTATGTGAAACAATACTAGACAACCTTTTCTGTCTCGAGCTTCCACATCAATCTGTCTGCTGTTGGATGTTACCTTCTCAATGGCTCATCCTGAACATGCCTTTGTAAGCACCCTGGAAGTGCCAGGAGAGGTTCAAAAGTGCAGATAAGTTTAGAAGAGAGGATGTGCTGATATCTTTTTTCCATCATGGCATATGACTATATCAAGTAAACAGTTTCTGAAATGCAGGGTGAGATAAATACACTGTAATTAACACAGTCTTTATGTATAAATCTCAGTTTGTACTAAAGGCAAATACACAGCTTCTAGATTCTCATATATAAAGATCGCTGCAAAGAGTGGGCAAAAGTGGTAGACTTCAGAAGGGTTGCAGGATCTCATGAAATCAGGTCCCTTTTATCTATCCTATCTATCTATCTATCTGTCTGTCTGTCTGTCTATCTATCTATCTATCTATCTATCTATCTATCTATCTATCTATCTATTTATTACTGCTGGTTAAGCCCAGCTCAGGCCAGGATCACCAGTTACAGGTGATTTTCTAAATGAATTGTACAAGGCCCAGGAAGTTATGGAAGAGGAGGGGTGTCAGAAGTGACACATTTACAAGAACAGATAACTGGAAAAAGGAGAAAATGAAGAAATAAAAATGAAATCATAGGCCATACATATACTACCGTTGCTTAGAAGATTAATATGGACAAAACATGTCATTGATTTTCAATCATTTTTACTGGTAAGAAAACATTGGAATGTGAAAAGTTTAAATTAAATTTGCAAAAAACAGCATTTTGAAATCTTAGACCATCTGCTTTCAACCCCTTAGAATTTGAGAACTTTGCAGTATTTCTATTTATTCATTTTTCTTTAAAAAAGGGCTTCTTGCCTTCATGTCTGCTTATACATATGGCTTAGAAATTCAATTCAGCTTCTTCCTCAGAAATAATTTTGGTAATCTGGCTCCAGGCTACACTGCAACTTTGGTTTGCATGGTTCAAAGGATGCCAGTGATTACCACGGCCAGAAATCAGATATAATCAGAAAACAAAAGACATTAATCAATATATTGCAGGTCCTTAGAACACTGTAAACACATTTGTAGTACCACCACAGCAACAATCTGACTTCCAGACTAATTAACAAGTCCACAGTTTCTAGGTCTCTCAGAAGAGACTGAAGGAAATCCAGGATAAGAGAAATTTATGTCTGTCTGATCACAGATACTGATTCTACATATCTAGAGGATGTATTCAAGGAAGTACATGCCATGACTATTTTATCCAGCTGAAAAAAGGTGATAAATACAAAAACTGTCACTTCAAGAATTGTCATGATTTGCCTTCTCCCCTCTCTTTGTCTAACTCCAAAAAGCTAAAATATCAGAGAGCATCACAATTGAATCATATTTTTATTGCACTTTAGAATCAACAGGCTGTCAAAATTCAGTCTCTAAAGAGGAGGATGCTGTATCAGAACTTCACTCTCTATGGAATTTCTTAGCAATTTATAAACCTTCAAATAACTTCAGAGGATTTTCAAAGGCTATACCTACAGAGCAACAGGCATATACTGGAGCAGTAACTACTGCTATGTGGAAAGTTTCAGACACTAATAATACCTACTGTCTCTGATGCACAGATGTGGTCACTGTTTGTTTAAAAGTAAACCTGAAACCGGGTCTGCAGGTGTCAGTGGGAACATCTGCATGCATAAAGCTAGTTTACTACTAAATTAGTTGTTGAATCAGCATCTAGTACTGAAATTCTACTAAGATTCATTCATATATGGCTTACTGCACACTTTCAGGCTGGAAAAAATATGACTTTCATGCAGTTCTTTAAAAAAAAAAAAAAGTAATCAGAAATACTCCTGGATCAAGCATCATCTGATAGGTATAGTAACTGACACTTCAAGAAACACGAGCATGAAAGGTGGCTGAGATTTCAGCAAAGCTGGTGCGTGGGAAACATCTGTTCCCAGAGCATCTATCAACATCTTGCCATAGTCTGCCCACCTCACACCTGCATGAAACACTGCATAATAAACATATTATGATCCAACATGTATGCTCAGAAAAGAATACACAAAGCTCTACCATACAAACATCACATTTAACATTTGTTTCCCTTTGTCATCTTGGAAAAATAAATGCACAGAAGTATCTTCCCACCCCACGCAATATTCTGCAGGTTTCTAACCAGGAAAGAAGGGTACAATGGCCTTCTTCAGGCAATGACACTGGTTTTCCTGTTTGAAACATCAACCTGTCTGAATGATGAAGTCATAATGACATAAAACACTGCAGCTGAGAAGTTGTTAAAACTATGTTTTCTTCCAATTTACGTACATGTGACCGTTTAGCAGTGAATATTAAAAAGGTCAAATAACTGATTCTAAGGGGGAATTAGGAATAGGTACAGGCAGACTGCACATGTACTTTTTAATTTGTCTGGCTGCTTTATAATGATTCATGCAACACTGAACATGGAAACACTTTTTCCAGACATTCTTTTATCTCCATTTCATCATTTGAGCTCCACTGAGGTTTCATTTCTACTGCTGACCCTTTCTTCAACCCTTCACTTTTACTGTCAACATGATGAGTTTCCTATGATTTTTTCCAAGTGCTTTTTTCCAAGTTTCCTAGAAGTGAGGTCCTGTATCTGGCTTGGGGTAATCCCAGGTACAGTTACAGGCTGGGTGGAAAATGGCTTGAGAGTACCCCTGAGGAGAAGGATTTGGGGGTCTCAGTTACGAAAGATTCAACATGAGCTGGCAAGGTGCACCTACCTGCAGCCAAAAAAGCCATCAGTATCCTGGGTTGCATCAAGAGAGGTGTGACCAGCAGGTCAAGGGACACTCCGCTCTGCTCTTCCGTGACCCCACCTGGAGTACTACCCTCAGTTCTGGGCCCCACAAAACTAAGAGGACATGAAGCTGACAGAACAGGTCCAGAGGAGGACCACAAAGATGATTCATGGATTCATAGATTCATAGATGCATTAGGTTGGAAATGACCTACAAGATCATCTAGTCCAACCATCCTCCTATCACCATCCCTACCCACTAA
>VXAB01012285.1:18187-44153 GCA_013399175.1 Odontophorus gujanensis
GGGGGGATGAGGGGGGTAGGGGGAACAGTGGATGGAACTAGATGATCTTAAATGTTTCTTCCAACCCAAACCATTCTATGATTCTGATAATGGTTTCTCATTCTTTCATCTACTAACTGGATTATCCATTTGCTCTACGGAGTTCAGCTCCATTTGAGTCCTGCAGGAATAACAACACCTTTTCTTCAAAACCCCAATCTACTGCAGAGTGGGATGCTCACTGCCATCAAGGAAGTATGTGTAAGATTTACTATGTTTGGACTATTATGTGACAAATCTGTATATTACCTGTTTTATTCCACGTAATGGAATAATGTCTGAGTACTGCATGGCCAAGGAGCTTAGCAGGTTTCCAGTGTTGCACCATAGCTTTCTCCTGTAACTAGAGGACAGAAACTTTGCATACTTACTATTCCTCAGTTTATCTGCCAGCAATAGGGGACAGGAAACACTGAAAGCAATGATGCTTACTGCTGTGAGAAGTTTCTTTAGGATGCAAAATTTATAGATGGGCTACTCAGTGTTCTGTCACTGTTGACAACTTTCATATACACCTCACAGTGATAAAATCCAAACTCAACTGGATTATTTATGTCTCTGAATCTCATTACTACTCCTTGTAAGCCAGTTGGTTGCCTTCTTAGTAGCATTCATTGACAAGCAAATCTGCCTTACAAAAAAGCTGAACAGAACTCAGGTTTCTTTCTACCGATCAGAAACAAATGAAACCAGACTTTGCAGCATTAATTTTAAAGGTATTTTGAAGTTCAAAGAAAGATTTTATTTTTGTTTGGAAAAATGTAAGTTATGTCCTTCTCCTGACCCACTAGGAATGAATAGCAAAAGAAGGGTAAGCCTTACTATTTCTTTATGAAAAGGAATCCTTTCTTTGTCTGATTCATATGATCACAACACTGTCTGCTGAAAAAGGCAGAAATTGTTTTTGCAGACATTTCATAGGAATCTGCCTTCTGCTAATATGAGTGGGAGACTGGTGAGTTGTTGCCAGCACCCACCAATTTACTGACAAGTGCTTTTTAGTTTGCATCCCAAGCAAGTGTGAAATCACAAACTGAAGTTGTTGCTAGGATGGAAACAGGGGTATGAAAACACTTCTGTTTTTGGAAGACTGTTAATTCCAATATTAAAAAAATATTATTGCTTTTCAGTAATGACATTATATACAAAATGGTGTTGTTTTTTTTTGTTTGTTTGTTTATTTTTCCCTTCTATTAGTTTTTAATAATCTTTATATACATACAACGTTTTAATTTTAAACAGTATGGATTTTCTCAATTTTTTCATTACTGTGCAATCTGCAGAACTCAGGCATTCACGAAGACAAGGGTTTTCTCAGCCTTTCACCACATTTACCTTCCTATATTTTATGCAAGAGTATGTCAAACATTTAGAACACAAACAACTGATTCCAATATTAAATTAAGGTTAGCCTGCAACTGATTTACAGATGTACAATTCCTTTTTTTTTCTTTTCTTTTCTTTTTTTTTTCTTTTCTGTGAATAAAGTAATCTGACAGAATTAAAAACAAAAGTAGTTCATGGAAGACAAATTTATATTTCAGAATAGCTTAAAAACCAAACCATTTCCACAGAGGCAAACTCACTAAATCAGTGTTGAAAAATACATTTGAATCAAATGCATCTGCAAAAATAATGTCAAACTTTCATATGTTAGGACTACATTATCCAATATTAGGCTCAATCTGATCACTGGTAAAGACTGCTTGAGGTTTTAAACAAGTCTAAATGACTTATCAAAAGCCCACTTTAATTTTGGTCTCCATGTATCAGAGTACCTAAAAAATTCAATTCAATTCAGAACAAAGAAAAGAAACAGATGAAAACCTGAATTTTTACTCTATTTTATTAAAGTTTAGGTTTTATAATCTTTTCTAAAGGGTGCCACTCTTCATAAGAGTTTATTACGTGGGCGCTGTCTTTCTACATATTATATGTTAAGTTGGGGAACATCACATTTGAGAAAGATTACTTACAGGCATGACTTTTGTTATGGAATAACTTCATTAATAACTTAAATATTTAAAAATAATAATAATAATTTCATTTAATAGATTCCTGGTCCTGCAAATTCTTGAAGTGGTATCTAAGGCTCTTCAGTGATATCTCAGCCAGTAGCATATTTTAAACTATATACTAACTAAGATTAAGTATGAAGACATTAATAATGAAATAATGAATAAAAGGCAAATTACAAGACACAGACTAAGTGTCTCAGTGAACTTCGGCCTCAAATGGGAAAACAGGTACCCTTCAGAGCTATGGGAGATATTTAGAATAAAACAGAGCATTTCAAGATGGGGGAGAAGGAGCAATCTGAAAGCTAGAAGCAAATGGGGAAGCAGGTAAGTCTCTGTGATAAAGCAGGATTGCTTCCATTTTTGTTTCAGCTAATGCTTTGAAGTGTCTTTCCGTGATAAAAACTTATGTCATGCCCATTTACTTTTTTTTTTTTTGGCTAATTTCACATGACATCTCTAGAAATTTCTAAAATAACTGCAATTTTTCTTCTGTTGGGATGTAGAAATGCATAACATTTCTCAACTGATCAAATGATCTTTATTTTCCCAAGAAATACTTTCATAGATTTTTCTGAACTTCTGAAATATTACTTCTACAAAAAAAGAGAGGAAAGAAGTGCTTTAAGAAGAAATGTTCAGTGCTAAAATCTAGAGGGTTTTTTTTTCATATAGACAGAGTTTTCAAGATAATATTTTCAGTGCCCTCTCTTCTTACATGTTCAAAACATTAAATATCACAGGATCTGAGGTAAACCAAACATAAACACAAGTCTGCTCTTCAGTGATGTTACATCTGCTTGCAAGAGCATCCCTGTACCTATCAAGGTGTTCACTGGTACTGAGATGATTTTAAAAATCTCAAGTAACTATTAAACTCAAACCTTCTATTTAATAGCAAAAAAATAAAAAAAAAAAATACATTACTCAATTATCTCAGACTTATCTAACAAAAAAAAAAACAAAACAAAACAAAAAATATCCTTCATAATATTGCCATAAAAAAGTCTTGCCTGGTATTTATTTTATTGCTCTTTGAAAAAAAGTGCATCAATTACCATTCATCATAATTTTTAACATAATTAACTTTTGCCTTTGTAGCAAATACTGTGAAAGAATATATCTGTACTTAGAGGAATACCTCATAAGAGTACAGGGTAATCTGATTCTATCTGTGAACCGTTCCCCATCAAAATTATTGGTTAGAATAAGGATGTCACTTGCTTTAATTGTCTTCAGCCTGCAATATTTCTAAGTTTTCACTGCTCAATAGCTGTGAACAAATTGACTGATTTAGCTTATACTCCATACGCCATCGAATATAGGTCATTTATGCTGTAGACAATAATTATACACCTTGAGAAGAATGCATCTTTCAAGGACATAATGCACAAACACAAGAACGTATATCTTCTTTGCATTTCCTCAGCATAGATGCAGAGATATTACATTAATTTATACCCAAGAAATATAATTAATTTCAGATCCTTCCCAAAAAGATCAGAGCAGAAGACTTGAACTTTTAGAGGTACCAAACTAATATTTTTCACAGAAAATAAGACTGATGTACCACACCATACAGGTTCAACAAGCTGTTATGTATCAGTTACTAATGAGAAGAGAATGCTGGGAGTAACTCTTATTTTTACATTAACCACATTCTTAATGCAGTGATTCCTCCTCAGTGATGAAGAGAAACACACAGTTTTCTAGAATTATTCTTTTTGTTCAAGGCATTCTGCGGTTCAAGGTATACTGATACAGCAGGTTTGCTGAGATAGTAGCACTGGCAGCTCTGAAATCTGTAAATCTGATGCCAGAGGAAAGCTCTGAAGTTCAAGAGAGTCAGAAGCCTGCATTCAAAATCAAACCAAACTCTATAGCATCAGGCAGCCAGGGTGTGAATCACGGATTCAGAGAGAAAAGTACCAGAAATCTTGCAGTTTTTTCTTATGCAAGAACTCCTTAATGATTCTTCTACCCACTTACCATATATCTTATTCACATTTGAAGATTTTGAAATAATTTATTTCAGAAATTTTGGCCTGCTTTCAAGGTACAGAAATTCCTGGAATCAGACTAATACTTCTACAAACATTACAGTATTTGAAAGAAAAAAAACAGAGATTAAAGTAAAGGTCACTGAAATAAAAATGTTTCATCTAGGCTAAAAGTCAATGTTATGAACTAAAAATAACTTGAGATAACAGGTTCTCTTGAGAAAGAAAAAAGCAAAATATCTTAACTTCTAAATTTCTGTTGTTTCAGTCATTCTTTTTGTAGTTTAAGGTGGTTCAAAATAAAGACCATATTTTAAAGTTTTATTTAAGTCTAGCAAATAAGGTTTACTATAGCAGTAGGTTGGAAATGAGAACTGAAACAACTATATCCTATAATATAATCTTGATTGTTACAAGCATAAGGACATAGGAAGTTCTGCACAAATGTGCATGAGAACTTCCTCGCAGTAAGACTGACAGAGCATGGGAACAGGCTGCCCAGAGAGGTTGTGGAGTCTCCGTCATATTCAAGATGAATCAAGACCTGCCTGGATGCCCACCTGTGCAACCTGGTCTAGGGAGCCTACTTTGGCAGGGGATTTGGACTAGATGATCTCTAGAGGTCCCTTCCAGCCCCCACAATTCTGGATTCTGTGATTCAAATCAGGGGCCACAAAGTACTCACATCAAGACAGCAGACTAAAGCTGAAATACGCAACTATAGCAATGGACTTTTTTATTCATTAAAGCTTCATGTGTTGTACTGTTGATAAATAAAGCACATCTGACCACCTGACTTGAATTATCTTTGTAGCAGAATTATCAGGTATCTTTTTCAAATATTTTCTTGGAGAACATAACCAGAGTCCTTATTTTACTGGAAGCTTATAGCACTGTGTTATTCCACTCTTAGCCATATGAAAGAATGCAAGAGTGAAGAGGAGGACTAACTGATATATCAAATAAAGACAAAGCTTTCTTTCTCAGTTTAGGTTCTGTGCATCCAACAGAGAAAAACAAAGCCACATGGAAAAGATAGTTAAAATTTTATCATATACTAATAGAGCATATATGTATTACATTAGTACTGAACCTCAGGCATATAGTTAATTATTCACAAATTTTTGTGGTTGCTTTTGACTAATATAAACATGCAAACAAACCTTTACTACAAAGAAAATTATTGTAACTGAAGGTCTGCTGTGCTGGAGTAGGTTGCTTTCACTGTCTCAGTTTTGAACTGACCTATAACAAGTTCAGAGTATTTGAAAACTGTATCCAGGATTTAATAGATTATATTTTTGATTAATTAAAAAACAACTAACCCACTACTGAAGATAAAGGAAGTCCCTGTTTCTGTCTGATCTCCAGGAAATGCACATCTTCCGCAGTCTCTGGGAACATACAGAGAACATGCTCACAGATGTATTCTCTGGAGCTACAGAACTTGATGAAGCCAACACTGAAATTAGCACCAGCCTTTCCAGTGACTTTAAATTTAGCTAAAGAGACCCTGAAGAACAGTTTGAACAGTCTCAACCTGTGAATAGTCAGAGTACATTTGAACTGTTTCTAAGTTCACCATTTCAGCCTCAGCTTCCCACTTTTCTGGATTCCCTTAGATGAAACAATGGAGTCAAACCCTTCACTTTCACCTAAGCCTGGTCTTCTACTCAAAGATTCTCATGGCTAGGTGCTGGTCATGAGCAAGAGCAGAGGGAGATACAGCAGGGGCAGCAAAGCTCAGCTGTGGCACCCCAGTGCTCCACCACCTCATCACTCAGGATACATGGGGCTCTGTGGTAGTTTCAGTCTGGTAGGTAGCTCAGCTCCGCCCTGAAGCTCTCTCACTAGTCCTCCTCAATAGAAAAGGGGGAGAAAATAACATGAAAAAGTCAATACAAGAATACAGAGGATCACTCATAAGTTACCATCACAAAGGAGATCAATGTAGTTTACTGCCTATTGTTTATGAGACTGAAATCAGCAGACTTCCCACTCATGTATTGCCATGATCTGGGGATATCTGGAACACCAAAAATGGAAGAGGGCATTCAGGAATGTTCCTCAGACTGGCTGATAATAGTCAGAAGGCAATGAGCAGGGAAAGTAGGGGTGAAAGCAACTTAATTGAAGCAAAGCCACAACAGAGTTGGACCATGACCATCTGACTGTTTCATGAAAAGATCTTTTCACATCTTCGTTAGTTTCAGTTGGTACTTGTCTTGTTTCATGTTTGCTCTCTCTTTAAGGTCATTTCATTCAAATCCAGCCATCAGCAAGTGGGAAAAACACTGATGTCTTCAGTTATTTTTCCTTTAGATTTATCAGTGTTCATTTTTGCCATACAGATTTCATTTTTGCTCTTCCTGCTCTCACTGTAAGTGTCTCCATACCACTGTTTCATTTGCTTGTAATTAGAGGCATTTGAAACTTCATCTCATGAAGGTAACATCAGATAAATACAATTAAATTAAATTAAAAATTTGCTCCGTTGTTCCTAAGGCCATTCATCCATTTCCTAAAATAATTAAGTGGAACAATTTAAACTAAATTTATGCAAGAAAGAGAAAGGCTGAAATGGAAAGTGGCACTCCAGGATAACTAATCTATTTGTTATATTTGCAGATAACCCCAAATCACAGACTCCAATATAAATTACAACTACAGGAAGCCTACACTTCCACAAAATCCAGCCTTAATAGGCAAGTCCTTGTTAATGCACTGCATGCAGAATTGCCTGGCACTAACACAGGATAACCTTAAGTCTTCATTCATGTATCTCTGGGATGAAGAGCTGAAATATTTCCCCTATTAATTCATGAAGAAAAACAGCTCACCTCTGCAAAGCACTGGATGCACACTCTACAGGAAGACGTTAATCCTGTCAGTGCATTACACACATTGTGTGTCACTTTTAGGCCCCACACCCAGGAAATGAAAAAAAAATCTTAGCAAGTTTAGAAATACTGCTACAAGCCAACCAGCATGAAAAAAGAAATGTGTGCTATTATGCAGACTTCCATAGCGTAGAAAGGTAGACAGTATTGACACAGTAGCACAGCATACTGAAATAAATATTTTTAGAAAGTTGTTTGACTACAAGAGTCTAGTTGTGACTTAATTTGTGTGTCATTCATTTATTACTCTCATCTGGAGTACTACACTCAGGCCTGGAACCCCTCACACAAGAAATATGTGGAGCTGTTGGAGTGAGTTCAGAGGAAGGCCACAAAGATGGTCAGAAGGCTGGGATGGATTCTTTATCAGGGAGTGCAGTGAAAGTACAAATGGTTTTAAACTAAAAGAAGGGAAACATTAGAAGATATAAGGTGATACTAGATATTAAGAATAATTTCTTTACTCAGAGTGTGGTGAGGCAGTAGCACAGGCTGCCCAGAGAAGGTAAGAAGGCACCACTCCTGGAGGTGTTCAAGGACAGAGTGGATGGAGCTTTGGGCAGTCTAATCCAGTGGAAGGTGGCCCTGTCCAAGACAGGCAGACTGCAGTTAAATTATCATTAAGGTCTCTTTTGACCCAAGTCGTTGTATGAGTTATAACTGGTACACTTATTTGTATTTATGAGCAGATAATGGCAACAGAAAAAAAGCAAATAATACATCCCAAGCTTCAAATTAACCTTTTTTTTCTGGTAGCGTGTTCTTCCATAAAAATGAATATTGTTTAATGCAGTATTTTATATAAAAATAGAAATTATTTGTTATGAGATCTGAGACTTTCACCACCATGCTTGTGTTAAAGTAATCTTTGAAAATAAATTCCTGTATTGAAATAGTAATAAATTGTCTTGATAAGAAAGGGTGAAGTTCATATTGTTCACTGATAAAATGATACTTTGGGGTATTTATATCTGGTGACAAATTCACTGTGATTTGGAAATACAGACAATCCTTCTTACATCCATGATTCTTAATCACAGCATCATAATGACTAGGGATTGGGGTTCTTGCTGTTTATCAGAACTGAATGCTACAGGATTAGTGACCTCTAACATTTGGTGGAGATGCACAACAAATGTCCTTCTTTATCCTAAGGTCAAAACACAACCCACATTAAGTATGTTCTCTGACTCTTTTTTCCAAGTAGAATAGTTTTCAACACTGAGGTAGAAAAATGGACTGTGAGGAAAAACTACAAGCAGGGCCAGCTGAAAGAGGAGCTAGGGGGCAGTTACATTACCAGATTGAGGACTGTGATGCAACATGTATTAGCTCTTCTCAGAACATATCAAGAAAGAGCACAAAAAGGGACCAGGTAAATGCACCTGATTGAAACATGGAAACAAAGACAAAGAGCCCCCTAAAGTCAGGTGTACTTTCGAAACAGACCTCAGCAGCTTTTCAATGAGACCTTCTTTAATCAGCTTCAGTGCTAGCTCTCCTCAAAATAAATTCCAGCCACCCACATTCTCAGCACTTGTGCTGACTGTTGAGAGTACAAGTGAAACACATCACTGGAGAAGAATTTGTATTTCCAGAATATTCTCTGAAAACTCAGAGAATCATATACTTCAAGCTAATGCAAATGGAGTTAGTGCCAATTCTGACAACTATCCTGTTTTCTTATGCAGAATTATATGGAAACAAAAAAATTTTAATTTTTAGTTAAAAAAAAAAAATTAAGCAAAAGACTATTTATAGTAAACCATTTAGAATTACCTGCGTCATCTCATACTTGCCACATGTTATGACTGCACATTAATCCCAGGTTCTTTGGCATAAAGAAAAGGGAACTTGTCAATTTAGAGACCTATGTATTGCAACTTATCCTGTCATTGTTCAAGAGTAACACCTATAATCTTTTCAGCTCAGGATTGATTTTATGACTCAATGTATATACAGTAATTTAATTCATATAAACTAAGGCAGTTGCAGCTTTATAACATAAAAAAAAAACAACAGTGCTTTCATAACCTCAGTCTATCCTTACTCTCCTTCATTTACAACACATATATCATGCATGCATAACAGAAAAATGCCATGAAGAGATACATTTTAAGTTTATTAATGGAACTTTTCTCTCACAGGGATTCTGGTGTTCCAGTCTAATTCTGATTATTTTAAATTCTGCAACAGAACACTGCAGATAACACAGACTAGATTTATCCTAACTAAGTTTATCATATTTAAGGTGAATATCTTTCCATGCACGTTCACTGTCAAGAACACCTGCACTTCTGTAATATATTCTCTTCTCTGTTTGCAACTGAGAGAAATGACTTCATCAGTAAATGTGGCACCCAATCAAAAAAAACTTACCCATAAGAAAGGCACAGGTAGGATGCTGTTAGAAGGCTTTGATTCCTCATATAGCATTTTATGCACCACTACTCAGCTGTCTCTATCAAAAGGTGGACTGCAATCTTTTATAATAAAGAAGGAATGAAGAGGGTATTGCCTTGTTGTGGCAAGAGGATTCATGCACAACACACTTTCCACAGAGGAGATGAAGAGAATGAATAAATGAAAAGAGAGCTGAAATTCCTCAGGTTTATTAACAACATTAATAGCAGCAAAGGAAATCCAAGCATTTAAGTTTTGAGGCAAGATTTTTTCACTTAAAGGTTTAATTTCAGGTGCCAGAACCTTCTAAGTGGCCTTATTTAAAAAGTTAAATGCTATTTGTTGACCCTTCACGATGTTTGAAAAAGACTAGTACTAGACTTGTGATTAATAACAAATTTCATACTCCTAGATCTACAATTTCAATTACCTGATTTTTAATCCTGAGAGGATTAAATATTTCCATTTTTTACAGTCAGAATTTGAGAATTTTTTGTGAAGCACTTCTAAAGTCTTCTAATCTAAGCTGACGTTACTAGCAGTGCTAAACAGAAACTGATAGCCAAAACAGTTTTCTGGATGAAAAACATTTTTTATTAAAAATTGCATTTCCTAGGACACCATTTTAAACCAATCAAACAACTTGCCATATTTCCTAAACAAATTCCTGGAAGCTAAACAAAATCTATAGGGAGTTAACAGCCTCCTGAAATCAAGTTTATCTCCTCTTAAGTTCCTAAATATCAGTACAAAGATGATTACGAAGATATAAGACACTTTTTCACATTTGCAGCAAATCAAGAAGTTTCTCAAAACTTCTGCCTTAACTGCTTTGTCGAAAGAGTCACTGGTTACTTATTTCCAAACTTTTCTCTGTCTTCAAGGGGAAAAATTACGGAAGGGTTGAGTTATCTGTGCATCACACGCTCCAGATGTCAATCACTTATTAGCATTCTGACTCAGGCAGCAGCATTTGGTTCCAGGGGAATTACAATTCAGTATAGAAGCAAATGAAAAAATACAGTAAAGAAAAATAGTGAGGTCACATAGAATTTACACAAATTTTAAGGTTGGTCAAGTCACAGCAGAAAATAAATAAGTCTAAGAGAGAAAAAAAGGCACAAAAACCCTATGAAGCTACTGAACTTTTTGTAGCTTTAGTATCCCAAGACATGAATTGAAATTAATTTTGAAACTGCAACAAATACTTGACTTATTTTTCCAATCCTTCACTATTTTACTGCTTTATATATACTTTATATACTTTATAATTTATATAGATATATATTTATATACTTGATATACTTTATGTAAATGCATTCTTTTAAACAGAACTAAAACAGAACTAAAACACATTTCAGTAGACAGCAGAGCTTACATACAAAGCTCCTCATGTATCTCCTCACATGAGAAAACTTTCACTGACATTTTGGATCCAACTGACAATGCCTTACTATGAAATAACAAGCTAGACCATCATGAAAGATAAGGCAGAAAACTACCAAAAATATTTCAAGCATTTAATTTGAAGTAGCTAATATATATGCTAAAAGGAAAAATCCTCCCTGGGTTTGCTCTTTCTTTCCCCTCTACAGTGATTTAATGAATTCTAATAAAATTATATGCTGGTGAAAAACTCTCAAAGGATTTCACCCATTTACTTCAGATACATTTCCAACTTTGGTTTTTAAACTCATAATAATGCATAATTAGAAGCAAACCGCCTTTGTTTTGCATGATGCATTTCACACAATCAATGGGCAGAGAAGAAAATGGGCTCTGATCAGCTTCCTAAAAGACACATCGTCATCCTAGAGAGCAGCTGGTCCTCCACAAAAGCAAATATGCATGCATGCACGAATGTGGGTTATGTGTGTATGTGTTTTACACATCTGTAGATTCATAATGGAGTAGTATATTATTTCCAATGAATATTCTGATTTTATTAATTCTATTTGTTTCCTCTCTATGAAGTTTATTGATGGAAAATTAGGCTGTATCTTACTAGGCTGCAGATAAATTTTTAATCTGACAACAGCTGCATAGCCTTAAAAGGATAAATTTACATACTGAAATGAACTAGAAGAGATAGAAGGGATATATTTCACATTACTGGAAATGTCTGTTGTACATCTTACTATCTGTATTTATTGCCTCTTATGACACATTAGCAGTAATTATTACACATTATCTGCCTAGTCCTGCATTAACTAAATGAATTTCTTCTCTTCTAGGTACTAAGTATTTGTAATTCTCATTATGATACGGTCCATTAGAAAAGAGTGGCTGGCAGGAAAGTGAACTAAATTTGAAAGCAAAGTTATGTGAAGAGAAGAAAAATGAAGCTTTACTTGGAATTTCCCTAGAAGAAGGAGTGTCATTAAGGCTCTGTGTCCTGAGCCAAGGCCATGGAGAAAGAGAACAAAGATTAGTGGACAGCAAGAATCAAAAACAGAAAAAAGAGAAGCACTCACTACTTGCAGTTTTAATACAGATACTGGGAATACTAAAAAATGGCTCAAGTAACTTGCTGAATGCCTATCTACTACCTATTGGGAGTGAAAAGATAGACAGCAGCATCAAGGACTTCAGGATTTGTGCAGCTGGTGAAAACATTCACCTACCTACATCTTCTCAGACTTTCAGTGTAGCAGAAAGAGCTTAGTTAACTAAGCAAAAATCTCCTGTAACGTTAAGTCCTAATCCCAAACAGGTTAGGGGTACCTGAAAATGTATTCTCTCCTTCTTTCTGGATTGTTCTAAGCACACAGATATCTGAGCTCTCCCCGCTGCTGAGATGGTTCTCTCTCTGTGTTCACTTGTTTCCATTTATGCAGTAGTGATGTAACTTCAATGACTTTCACTCTGCTTATTCATATGGATGGCAGCCTCAAGTTTCTTGTTCTTCTTTAGTCTTTACAGCAGTTTGCTGTAAGAACAATATGATTTAAATAAAGCACTCAACTTTTTTCTTGGAATGGAGGGTAAAGAATCAAGACAAAATATATTTGATATAAGTAGCATTTCCATGGCCACTAGAACACTGTTTACCACAACAGAAAAATTACACATTACCCTTTGCAAATGATAGAAAATCAAAAGCAAACATTATGGAATTTCCTTACTAAACTGGTACTGAATTTAGTCCTTAAAGACTGCTTGATCCAAGCCACCTTTCTCTGCCAAATTTCTCCATTTCTTTTTTTGATTACATTTAGCTTAGGCCAATTTCTTATGGTACTGTTTTTTCATGCAAAATCAATGGAAAACATCAAGTAGGGAAAGTAATATTTTTGGACCAAAACTGATAGGTGGCAAATATATTTATCAGTTGAAAAACACTTTGTGTCTTTTCAACAAAGAACAAATTGGCTCTAGTATTAAGCTATGTGTCAGTAAACTAGAAAGTTACTTTAATTAAAATGTTTTAATGTATATAACTACTGAATAATAACCTCAATCTAAAGTTAAATTAAGCATTTTAAATCATAAAATCTAAACATAAAACTTTACTGTTGTCAGCAATTGCCTCCAGTACCATCTCTCTACCCAGATAACTAATTTATACAATAGTGTTGGGAATAAAACCTTTTCCTGTCAAGTAGAATCAGATAGATCAACACTGTGTACAGTTTTCAAATTACAGATTCATTTTCATTTATAGTTTTATTACTTTTAATTTAATTTTCTTGTAGAAATGGTTGCTGTAGTCATAGACTTTGATTAATAACATAACTCAGTTAAGCATTACCCTTGAAAAGAATTAACTATCTAGGCAGGGTACAACAGATACATTATAAAATAATATTTAACCTGGCAAATTACAAAGAGGACCATAATTACTTATTGTGAGCAGTGGTTTTTTTTTTATTTCCTCTAGTTAGGGAGAAATTTGTTGGGAAAGCTGTTGTACTATAAATTTTTGAATTAGTAAGTGTGTTCTCATAGACCAGCAAATCACCCTTAGACTTCGCTCATGCAGCATATGGCTGAAGTCTCAAAAATATTTTTCAATATAAAGTTCTCTCAGGTCTTTGTTTTTCTACATATACTCAAATGGCTTGTACTAGAATGAGTGATGAACTGTCTCAGGACTACATAAAATCTATACACGGTGGCCTTTGGGGGGTTAGTATTAGTATTTCAAAAATCATTCAAGCATACAACAATTACACCTGTATGTTTAGCATAAGCTACTGTGAAATAAAACATAATAACAAATTGGAAGTTACAGAAGTTGTACTTTTACACAGTGGACATTAAATCCAGAAATTGTAGATTGTGGACCCTAACCTACTGCTTAGTAAGTTGAGATTTTCTTCTCTTCCATGCATCGAACAGCTGAATGGTTAGATGAATCTTACCTCAAGCTGTTCTTTGTCCTGGTTTCAGCTGGAACAGTGTCTGGTATGATGCTGTGTTTTGACTTTGGAAGGAAAAAAATGTTGGTAACACAGCAATGGTTTAGTTGCAGCAGTGCTGTACTGAGTCAAGGATGTTTCAATTTCTCAACTTCTTGTACTGCCCTTCCAGCAAAAGGACTAGTGGGGGTAAAAGGACTGCAAGGACCAGGACAGATGACGTAAACTGGACAAAGGGATGTCCCATACCATATGACACAATATGAAAACTACAAAACTGTGGGGAGTTGGCATGCAGGCTGTTGCTGCTTGGGAACTGTCTGGGCATCAGTCAGAAGGTAGTGAGCAACTGCATTGCTTATTTTGTACATATATACTATATTATTATAATTACTATTATGTTCCTTTTCCCTTTCTGTCCTAGTAGATTTTAATCTCAGTTCTATTTATTTATTTATTTATTTTGCCAACTCTATTCCCTATCCCTCTGGGAAAGGGGAGTAAGCCAACAGCTGTGTGGTGCTGAGCTGCCTGCCAAGTTAAACCGCAACCCTACTTTATTACTAAGCATACTTCTGGCAAAAATGATATCAGAATAGACAGCAAAAAGGTTTTGCAATTTCATATAATAAAAAGCCTCCCACTTAGAAAACATGCATTAGAAAAATAAACTTTGGACACTTGGTTCCCTTTAGGGATATTATGCTCTTCAGGCATCACTGAATATACTCTGAATATATATCTGAATATAATCAAGTGGTTAAAACTTCTCCAAGCCAGGTTAGATCTGCATGCAATTCAAATAAACAGTGAAGCATGTGAATGTGGTTAGATGGTTGAAATCAAATCCTGCAAAGTATGGAGGAATTCTTAACAGTAGAATAATAGTTTACTTGAAACACATCTGCTTCCATAGAGCTTTAATTAAGGACTTTTGGAGGAAGAGACTGACACAAAAGGCTCTAAAAATTTATCAACCTCTGCTCCTACATAAAAAAGGGCGGTGAACAAGACAAAGAACACTGCATGAATTGCAATTCTCAGTGGGCTTTTAGCATAAAGATTGTTACCTTTGCATTTCTGAGCTGTTTATGCTTGAAATTACCTCCTCTTAATAACTGCTCCACAGTCTGATGGAAATCTCAGGAGACCTAGATCACTGTCCTATCATGTCATCACCACAAAATAACCCTTCAAAAATAGCACCAGCTGAACATGACCAAGAATTAGTATCAGATACACTTAATAAGAAAACATCTGCATGATATTCCAGAACTGAAGATACATATTTTTGGTGGGAAGATAATAATATATTTATGATATTGGGGAAAGCAATGCTGACATGTCCTCCTTGTCAATCTACTGGGTCAGTAGAAGTTAAGTAGTGAATATTGTGATTCTGAACCTACCTTTTATTCAGAGAATAGATAAATGTTGATAAATGGTTGAAGTTAATTTAACACATGATAAGACTGATACACAGCTCTATTTATGAATATGTAGGACTAATCAGATATTGAAGGCATACTACATGCCATCTAGCAAGATTATCCTCTCTTCCTTTCTCACTACCTTTGTACCACTTCTATCAGCCTAGTCTTTATACTTATTTCAGCTTTACTCTGTTCTACTTCCTCCTACTGCTACACCATTGCCCTATTTTCTGAGCTCCTGAACTCTGTCTCCTGAAATCCCTATCTTTCATGACTTCTCCACACACCCACACCTACTATTTACTGTTTTAAAAACACCTTTCTATCCACCTACCAGATTAACCCGTGAGAGAGCAATCTGTCCCCCAATGATCTTATAAAACTTACTCTGCCAAAGAGATGACTCAGAAAGAGCTAGAGACAATTGATACAAAGGAATGTAACAGAAATAATGAAGAATTTAAGAAATTAAGGGATTCTTCAGTTCTACATCTAAAACATGAAAATATGACTGAAAAAGTCTTAGAGACGTACATTAAAGGATAGGATGGGAGAGCTACTCACATGTATTGCCTTAGCTTCTCTGATGATATTTAAATTGATAACTAATACTAGCAGTATGTATGCATAATGTGCTAATAGAAGAATTCTGTACCTGATACAATGAAAAAAACATTAAAACACAGTTTGTCGCCATGAAGAAAAATGCATTTTTATTTCAGACTGAGCTCAAACACCATTCAGTTTACTGATAGGGGAAAAAAAAATTCTTGAACATGAAGTTAAGTATCAGATTCTAGACTTGAATAAACATGAAACACATTTTGAAGGCATATTTTCATATAATTAGTGCAGTATTAGTCAGGTAGACTTTTCTGCTCTTTTCAGCTGAGGAAAGTAGACATGATAGTATGGATAACCTTTACACCTGTTGAGTCACATTTATATCCCAATGGATGCCAGGACACAAATGCAAATTACTCAAATGAACCTTGGCAGTGTTTTGTCCTGGGAAAAACTTCTATGCTAGAGTTAGAACAACACAAAAAAAGTCAAAGTATAAATTAATTCATGTCTCAGCTCAGCACTTTCTTTGACAGGATAAATGATATTTATGAGACATCATCTATACCTGTGTGAAGACAACTAGTTTTACTACTTCTATTTTAACAATAAAGAAGTGTGGAATAAACAGACAGCCACGAAGAATCCTTGACAGTGCTGCTTGCTGGAGTAATCCCATAATTCTTAATATGTTGCGAAAAAGACCACAGGCATATTTTAAGATGAAATGCTGTCATTTCTTCTAGAAATGCTTAATAATATACCACAGTTAAAATACTAGTTATGAAAGAGAGAGTAGATATCTGCACTACAAAAACATAAAAAAATCGACTCAATTATAGTGTTTACTGATACAATTTCCTGAGAACACTTTTTTTTTTTCCTCATTCCAATTAACATGCTTAAGAACACAGTGACAGCAAAAAACTAATGACTATAAATCACTGTTACAAGTTCAAATGAATTCCTTATTATATGATAGGTGTTTCATGAATGCCAACAGAAGATCAAGGTCAAGATAAAGAATCACCATTTATTCATACAGGCAGGAACTGAAAAGATAAGTGAGAGAAATTAGATGGTATTTTGAAGAAGCTAAAAGTAAAAGCTTAAGAGGTCATTAGTAATACTTTCTACATATTCCATGACCTATTAGAGGCAATGCTTTTAAGATTAGTACTTTTACAGTAATTAATCACTCTTGGGGTGTTGGATAGCTCTTTAATCAAATTACCCCATGTTTCCTTGAAATAATAAATGGCCAGATTTATCTCTGATGCAATTCGTTTGACTTCTGGAAAGCTATAGTAGAGATGAATTATTGCTTTGATCCTTGTACCTCTGACATTAAGGCAGCACTCCCCTATTCTGCTCTTGCAAATGAAAAAGAAATTACACCCATTATGTCATTCTTGTTTTCTTTTAAGTAAAACGACAAACAAGTATAACAGCAAACTAAAATAATTATAGTGCTAACTATTAAAGTTACTACAAACTGCCTTTGGAAAGATGATACCAGAAACCAGGCCATAAACAGAAATGAGAGGAAGATGTAAAAGTTTGGAGTTGCATTTTCAGCTCAACTTCTGGTCTGCAGAACGTTTCTGGCCAGTGTACAGAAACAGATTTTCAAATATTTGTATCCAAAATTAAAGATTTTAAGTAGTTAATGAACAGATCTCATATTAACACATACACTGTGTGATATCTTAGAACCTAAGAACATGTCAACTGTTAGCAGTCCACTGAAAATCTCCCAGGACTGAATCTCTTAATTAATTCTTTATCCTTTACAAAAACTAAGATTTTTAATTTTATTGTATTTTACCTATTTAGTTTTTCTTCTGCTTTATTGCTCACTGTTTGTTTTGTTTTTTTTTTCCTTTTCATCTCAGCTTAAAATGCCTTATTTTTAATAGTGCAATTTTTAACAGTATGAATATTAAATGTTACAGTTTGAAGGTTATTTCATTTTGATCAGGCAGAGGGCTGCAAATACGTTGTTAACCTACTATTCTAAAATAAACTAAAAATATGTGCAGCATTTTCTATATACTGCATAAGATGCTCTCTACCAGGGTTCATATATTGGCAAAAAACAATTTTACAGATTTTCTTTTTTAAATTCCAAGTTGCTGCTATAACTACTTCAACATTTTTTGTTCCATGGAATTGGAAGTGAATATTTCAAATATTTTAAATGGAGAAAACTAGTTTTTAGATCACTGCTCAAATATAAGGAGCATATGGCCAGTGATCACCTTACACTATCAATGTTTTGTGTCCTATTATTAACACTGTACTGTAGTTAAACTATATCATCTTGAGAAGAAGGCAAATAACATTTCACAATGCATGCAATTGGTTGTTTGGTATACCAAATATACTTTGCACAGAATTTCACCTGTGTCACCTTATTTCTTTTGCTGCATTCTTGTAGCAGGTTACAAAAACTTCAGTCCAGTGCTATTTCACCAGCATGGGCAATAAGAATTAGAAAAAATAGCCGCACATTACAAAGGAAATAAAGGTGCCTACCTTTACCCTAAATCCTGCTCAGAAGCCACTAGCTTCTCTGGCAGAGTTTCCAGAGAAGGCATATTTGCTCACAGTTCACTTTTTTGCTTCATGGGTTTTAGAATACACATATATCCACTGTGAGAAAGTACAACATTGTGGTCTGCCTCCTTATGGTCTACTCCTCTTGAAACAGCTTTGGAAGCTTCTCCTCTTTTCCCTAGCATATGCAAACCCAGAACTGAATCTTTGCAGAGTAGATGGCATCACATACAAGTTCTCAGTGCTACCCAGCTTGTTTTGGGTGCTTTTACATGAATTCTTTATTTAATACTGACTTGTAATTATCTTGTTAATGAACTTTAAACACTAACCTGTCTTAAGAACAAAAGTTTCAACCTAATGAATAAAGGCTTCCTTTCTTAAGAATGAAAAAAGTTACCCAAAATAAATAAATAAATAAATAAAAGACCAGAACAGTTATGTTTCAGCAAGTATTTTTTTCTTAGCTGATCCATGATTTCATACAATTTGTAGGCTTATTGCTGATACCTTCATTTCAGTTTTATTTAGCCTCGGGAGTTTCCTGAGTCTGTTTCTTGTACTGAGGATGAAAGCTCTTCCTTCTCTTTCATGTTTCTCATTTTTCCCCACAGTTCTCTTCCTCTATTCCAAAGCAAAGACAAGCTCTTAACCAATGACAGCTATTAAAAATTGTTTCTTTCCCCTCCGTAGTTTTTACAATGCAATCTCTCTCAATTATCTTTTAATAAAATGAAACCATGTAAGGGCTTGAGTTTGCTACTTTTGAAGGGCCAATGAAACGTTTGTCTCTTACTTAGTGGAATGACGTCACTTCATATCTTTATTAACAACATCCACAATAACTAGGTCAGTGGAAAGAGACCATACATAACCACAGTAATAAATAAAGATGACAGATTCACCATTATAGCACTCCAGCTTTCTAGATTCAGACAATCCTGACATCATAGAAAAAACTGTCTGAGCAAATTCACCTGGACTGCCAACTGAGTAAGAGGGCATCTAAATATAACAACACAAGATTGAAGAAGTATGTGTGGTTTTCCCTTTTTCATATCATTGCCAGACTACAAGGATCCTCACCCTCAATTATGTACAACAATAATATATCTTGTATGCATACCTACTTTGTAGTACAGTACACTAATTAAACAAATCCAGCACTTCTGTCCGCTACAAAATTAAAATTGAGGGAATCGTTCATTGCAGCAGATGTGTTTTGAGGACGCCATCTCCAACTAAAAGCAGTAACTTCCTGAAGCATCTTGGAAGTTTCCAAAATAATAATAGGATTTTAAAATTTTCACATATGTAGAGCACCCTAACAGTGGTAAATATGACTTGTCTACTCTGATAATATTTTCCAATCTTCCCTTGAACAGTGATCTCTGAAGTGGAGTGCCTGCACACCTGATCATGAGCAAGACAATCCACTGAATGCAGGAAGAAAATAGTATAATTTCAGTAATATGTGTATATGATTTCTAAATAAATAAATATACATGTATTGGGGAGGGTATTTAATAAAAATAAATAAATAATAATTGATAGGAGTGGTTGGTCAAAGAATTTTGAAGACCACTGCTCTAGAAAGTGGTATCATTGAATGATATCATTCAACCCTGTACCATTATTCCCAAAGTATTTCCAGATACAGAAGACATACCAGATATGATAGGTGGAAGTGAAAACTAGTTAGGGTAAGTCATGCTATATTCACATGAAAAAAACACAATACAAAACAAAACAAAAACAGATTCATATAAATAATATCTTTTAGCAATGGTTATCTAGCCTTGTAAATGGTATATATTGTCAACAGTGCTACAAAACATTTCTACTAATTCCTTTCTGCTTCTTCTCTGTCATCAATGCTAGAGCAGCAACAGTAATACCCTCATCCTGCTTTCCACCACAGAAAATAGAAAAGTTTATTATTTTCAAAACCTTTACTCAATTGGATTCAACTACCACATGCTGGCAACCAGGATTTTGTAATTTATTCTCACTAATTAATGTGTGCAGGTATTTAAAGGATATATTTGCCTATATAAATTTCTAAAATGTCTGCTGGGAGCGTATTTGTCTATCCCTTATCTGCACATTGTTTGGAATCTCCAAGATGTTAGTATTCTAATGAGTATAACAGAAAATAGGAAAAGAAGGCACATTTCATGTCTGTTAATTCAACATTTTCATAACCAATTGTTTGTAGTGTTAGAAAGACTTGGATCTTTGGAGGTTATCTAGTCTAATCCGCTTCTCAAAACAGATCTAATGAGATCAAGATGAGATCTGTGCCCTGTTTAATCTTGAATATCACCAAGGATGGAGATCTCACAGTATCTCTGAACAAACTTCTTCAATATCTGATCAACTTCATGGTCAACAAACAAATAATCAAGTAAGCAAGCAATCTCCTTACAGCTAACAGGAATTTCCCTTGAAACAACATGTACCAGTCAACTCTTGCCCTGCTACTGTCCCTATCTAACAGGAGACTGGGTCTGTCTTGTCTCTGTTTTACCCTCAGGTAGTTGTAGACAGCAGCGCTTTCTCTTCCTCAGCTTCTCTCATGTGCCAAGTGCTCCAGTCCTTCAGAAATCTCTGCCATACTTCAGTATGTCAGTGTCTGCTCACTAGCTGAGATCTTAGACTTGAACACTGGGCTCACAGTATGTTCTTGACCACGCTGAAGAGCAAAAAAGCATAACTTGCTGGACATAGCTCAGTGGCACCAAGTCTGTCAGATGGTACAACAACTCTCATATGTTATATTCTTTTTTGTNTGATAGGAGTGGTTGGTCAAAGAATTTTGAAGACCACTGCTCTAGAAAGTGGTATCATTGAATGATATCATTCAACCCTGTACCATTATTCCCAAAGTATTTCCAGATACAGAAGACATACCAGATATGATAGGTGGAAGTGAAAACTAGTTAGGGTAAGTCATGCTATATTCACATGAAAAAAACACAATACAAAACAAAACAAAAACAGATTCATATAAATAATATCTTTTAGCAATGGTTATCTAGCCTTGTAAATGGTATATATTGTCAACAGTGCTACAAAACATTTCTACTAATTCCTTTCTGCTTCTTCTCTGTCATCAATGCTAGAGCAGCAACAGTAATACCCTCATCCTGCTTTCCACCACAGAAAATAGAAAAGTTTATTATTTTCAAAACCTTTACTCAATTGGATTCAACTACCACATGCTGGCAACCAGGATTTTGTAATTTATTCTCACTAATTAATGTGTGCAGGTATTTAAAGGATATATTTGCCTATATAAATTTCTAAAATGTCTGCTGGGAGCGTATTTGTCTATCCCTTATCTGCACATTGTTTGGAATCTCCAAGATGTTAGTATTCTAATGAGTATAACAGAAAATAGGAAAAGAAGGCACATTTCATGTCTGTTAATTCAACATTTTCATAACCAATTGTTTGTAGTGTTAGAAAGACTTGGATCTTTGGAGGTTATCTAGTCTAATCCGCTTCTCAAAACAGATCTAATGAGATCAAGATGAGATCTGTGCCCTGTTTAATCTTGAATATCACCAAGGATGGAGATCTCACAGTATCTCTGAACAAACTTCTTCAATATCTGATCAACTTCATGGTCAACAAACAAATAATCAAGTAAGCAAGCAATCTCCTTACAGCTAACAGGAATTTCCCTTGAAACAACATGTACCAGTCAACTCTTGCCCTGCTACTGTCCCTATCTAACAGGAGACTGGGTCTGTCTTGTCTCTGTTTTACCCTCAGGTAGTTGTAGACAGCAGCGCTTTCTCTTCCTCAGCTTCTCTCATGTGCCAAGTGCTCCAGTCCTTCAGAAATCTCTGCCATACTTCAGTATGTCAGTGTCTGCTCACTAGCTGAGATCTTAGACTTGAACACTGGGCTCACAGTATGTTCTTGACCACGCTGAAGAGCAAAAAAGCATAACTTGCTGGACATAGCTCAGTGGCACCAAGTCTGTCAGATGGTACAACAACTCTCATATGTTATATTCTTTTTTGTATGAATGCAAGTGTGGTGAGCTTGCTAGCAGTAAGAGATCAAATGTTTCATGACATAAGGAATAAAGGCATAAGAAATTGTGTGAATGAGCTAAATGACCTCCTTCATGCTCAGCCAGATTGTATAACCCAATAAGGAATGGAAGAAAGGGGACTTAAATTTGATACTCATCCAAATGGCACCCATGTGCAATTGTGCTCAACTCAGAAGTGATGCTCTAAGGTTGATATGGACTTAACACAGTAAACACAAAAGCAAACAAACAACGTCTAAGAGACTGAATTTCACTGAACAGGGAGAAAATAGCTCACAAAACATGTGCTTATGGCTACAACAGTCAACAGGAAACAAAGTCAAGTGTGTAAGAATTATTACTTTTATTTAGAGATATCACTGCTCAATTATTTTCAATTTCCTATTTCTGATATAAACTTCCAGAAATATATCATATCCACTGCTGACATCTAGAAAAATCTTAAGTACCTAAAAAAATAAAATACTTATTTTATTTTATTAGAAACACAGCATTGATACAAGTGCAATGTATGATGTCTTGAAGTGCTAAATTCATATATACAAGCTTTAAATAGAACATTCAAATTGTTTTTCTTAAAAGCTGGCCATAGGAGATTAAAAGGTATCTCAAGTGAAGCTGGGAACACTGTAATTGGGTTATCTAAGAAACAATACATAACTGACATGTAAGAAAAAAAAATCTAATCTAATCTAAAGTTTACATACAAGTAATTGCACCTTTCAGCTTTAACTACAGGCACGTTTGAGAAAAAAAACCAAAAACAAACAAACAAACAAACCACCAGAAGAGACAGAAAAAAAACCTACTAATGTAACTCACCTGCATTAGTACAGAGGGAAAATATTACAGTATCTTAGTTCCTTCTAACTCTGTGCAGCAATAAGATGTGCTCTATCAATAATCTGGCCATCTGCTTCAGAGGTAAATATTTTACACTGTCTGAAGACAATGTACTGTTGGACATGGCCTGGGGATGTAAGCTATCTTGTGACACCAAAAGGGCACAAGGCACAGCCATTGTGACAGAGTTCTGAAAGACATTTTTGAAACTAAGAAGTGATTTGGAGAATGCCAGCTAGATCAGGACTGCTAAATTATTGGTAATTTTTTATTTTTTATTTTTGCCTTATTGCATATCACACAAAGTTTTCAGAGGGTTAAAATGATTTAAGATGAAAATATTTTGTCTTCTAAATGATTCCAAAAGATATCTTTTAAAAGCACCCTGAAATAATCAATGCAGGTTAATACAACCTTTGCAAAATTATTTCTTTTGATTAAAAGAATTACCAGCATTTCCTGTTTCTTCAAGGAGATAACCTAGATGTACCTTGCTTCCCCAAGAGTGAAAACCTTAGAGGAAGTCTGGCAATTCAGACATGGTGAAAACACTTTTTTTTCATGATACCTGAAACATGACTAAGAATTGTTGATTTTAAGGCAAAAAAATCCTACTGATCATCAAGGCAAGTCTAAACTTACTGAGCAAAAATCGGGGAAATGCAACCAACCAAAAACTACCTTGCATTGTAGTCCACAGTAGGGGTAAAAACTGCAGCTGCTCAACAATGGCAATTTGTGCTGAAATCATGGAGAGCAAGCAGTTCTGGCTGCAAAGAGAGTAAGCAGGATGGGAGCATGGACCCAGAGACAGAAAGGTTCTGTGTGAGGGAACAAAATTTCCCTTGCCAATACGACACTGGCAGGGGTCTGTCTAGCTGGAGGAAGGTACACAGTAAGCGTTCCAGGATTGCCCTACTGCTGGCTGAGGTGCTCTGTGCTGGAACTCACAGGAGTGGTGCTGAGGATGTGTGCATTGAGTCTGCCCACAGCACAGCTCTGCAAGCTCCTTGCAGGACTCTGTCTAATGCATTACTCACCAAACCTCTTTATACTGAAGCACAGTTGTGCGCTTAATTCATCTCTAGAAGTACAATAAAAACTGCACTACTGTCACCTGTTATTCACAGTTCCCAGAATTAGCATCTTCATCACAAATCTGCAAGAAGGAATCAAAATTTAACCACCTGCATGCAAATGGGATTTTCGAAACCCCCTAGGAAAAAAAAATAAATAAATCAGGGTGCTTCAAAAAGAGAAGTGACAGGACAGGATGTGGTTTGAGTCAGTGTAGGTATTATGATATTGGTGGACTGACTACTTAGCTTGGATTCATCAAATAATTAAGCTCCTATTGTATGAAAAGAAATCTCCAACCTGAAGGATAAAGCCATATTTCTTGTATTTTTCTACCATTAACATTCCTATGTCACTGTATCCCACCAGTGATCAGAGACAATAAATGAACTTAATTTATTGACTGTTACCTGATACATTCTCAAAGTCAGTGTAACAGTGAAGCACAACTGATGAATTGTCACTGCTGATATAATAGTAAAAATCCAAAATCAATTGAATTTCTTTTAAATAAAGGGTATAGATCATCTATTTACCAATAGAATCTCTGTGTACAGATATATACATGTATGAGTATAAATACACATCTTTATGAAACTGGAGATCAGATAAAACATCCTTTTTGATGGAAGAGTACAACTCCTGACATATTTCTGGCTAGTAAGCTTGATGTCTTTGTAAATACGTTCTTAGACTGTAAGGAATACCTTATGCTTTGCCAAGTTCCTATAGTAGTTTTTTATATTTTCAAGTTGGAAATTTGAAATGTTGCACTATTGAATGCCGCAGCTAATCTGAATTCTCCTTGAATTTCTAAACCTACTCCCAACTTCCCAGTACTGCACTTTATTATTCAAAGGTTGTGCATTTCACTAATGTGCTAGCTTATAAACAGTATCAGGACTAGTTCTATTCCGTCAGGGAGTCTTAGAGACTATTACACATAAACGCTTCTAACTACTTTTCCTCCCCAAAGAGATTCCTCTGCTACAATTGCACTGTTTTTCTTCTAGGGGGAAAAAAATCACTGACTGTTCTATCATGAAATTGCAACTCGCTTAAAACAAACATTCTTCAAAATAAGACTGAGATAAGTAAACACTTTAGAATTATATTTCTAACTTCCACAGCAATATTGTTAAAATTCATGTGTGCTTTTTTATTAAAAAGCCTTAGCAATTTGAATAAAAAAGACAATAAGATTATAAAAGCCAACTCTTCAGTTTATGAAATTTTCAACATTTCAACATCTAGTCCTGACATGAGTGGGCAAAATTTGTGAACATATTTGAAGGATTAGAAAACCATTTTCTGTGGCAGCTGCATCAGCTGAGGATTGGAAATGCTTAGTATGTGACAACACTGCATCTCAAATGGATCACGAGATACTGAGTACTCGTGCTTTGCTAACACAGAAGCCAAAGTTTGTAAGTTTAACATAGACACCAAGAATAAGAATCAATAAGAGCTGAGATGTTACAAGAAACATAAACAAGATCACTGATGGAAAAACTGTCACAAAACTTAAAAGAAAACAAAAAAGAATTAACACAAAAAATAGCAGAAACTTACCAAGTTGAAACGGCTCATTGCTCACACTTTTGGTGGGAATCTTCCACCACTTCTCTCCTCCAGACTATTATCTTCATATCAACCTGGATAAAATTAAAATTAAAATCAATTACCAAAAAAAAAAAAAA